>JAHIAM010004506.1:0-106776 GCA_021605205.1 Aegilops longissima
AAGTTCCTCGAGATGCCTTGGTTGGCCTTCCCGGCAAGCTCCTCTTGCCGGGGTCTTGTCTCCTTGGCTTGAATACTTTGTTCTTGAATGGCTCCAAAGGAACCATGGAGGACCTTGGCGGTCACCCGGCAAGCCTTGCCGCGGGGTGCTGCAACTGTCCGTGCACAAGTTCGGGATACTAGGGTACCCCTACTCTAGTACACCGACAGGAGACCCCGGGCCTGGGCCACACACGGTGCCAAGCGCTGTTGGGCCAGGCCCAAAACAGTGCACGGGCACGCGCGGCCTAGATCACGCCGTATCTCACTCTGTATCCACCGCGCCCTCCTCGAACGGCACGCGTCGAAGGGGTTGGAAGGCGAGTTGGCGCATCGGAAGGTTAACCTTGACAGCCACGAGGAGGAGCTTGCAGCGAAAACATTCGGTGGGGCTCTCAAGGAAGCGAGAGGATGCTGCCGCAGCTGCCGAGGCCGCCAAGAAGGAGCTGGAGGCGAAGGTGGCGCAGCTGGAGGCCGATCTAAAGGTGGCGGCGAGGAGCTTGCTGCGCTCAAGCGTGGCTTGAGAAGGACGCCACACCCTTGGCGAGCTGCAGGGTCGTCTCGCCGAGAGGAGCAAGGAGCTTAAGCGCCGCCAGGACTCCAACGCAGATCTTGAGTTGAAGCTGACTACTTTGACCAAGGCGGCTTGACGCGCCAGGGAGCAGGAGGTGGCCTTGAAGGATAAGATCAAGGCCGACGCGGCGCTGCTGGCGAGTGCTGCTGCCCCCCAGAACACTTTTAGGGAGAATGTGGAGCACTGGACCGAGGGTCTCGTGGATGTTGCCGCAGCTATCAATAGGGAGCTGGCGCAGCTGGGGATGGAGGATCTCGGGTATTCCTCCGATGAGCACCTCCAACCCAGCGCCAAGCTCAGCTTGTTCTCCAAAGGCGTGGCGACGGCCCTCCAGCGACTCCGGGAGAAGATCCCAAAGCAGCTGGCCGACGAGTCGCGCAAGATCTGCGTGGGAGCTCTTCAAAAGGTGCTGGTGAAGGTGGCCTTCCGCAACCCATGCCTCAACCTCACCAACGTCCTCAGGACCATGGCGGCGGATGCTGATCTGGAAGCGCTCAAGACCCTTGTCGCACCCATTGTGGACAAGGTGAGCGGCATCAAGAGGGTTGAGGGCGATCGCGTAGATTAGGCCGCCCGTTTTCTCTTTTTCTTGTCGCTGCTGGTCATTTTATAAGAACAATCTGTTAGAGCTGCGACAAGCTATCTTGTAATATGACTCTATTTCGGGTAGCGATTTCTATGTTATTTCCTTTACTTGATTCCTTCCTTTGTATGTTTTTGCCCTACGTTTTTAGGGAACTTGTCGGTATGAGCACCTTAGCATGGCGCTAGAGTGGGGACATCAAGAGCCCTCTTTGGCGGTGCCGCTACCGACAAAAACCTTGTCGCAACTAATCGCAGCTCACTTAAGTTGTTGAGCGGACTCGAAACAAAGGAAGGCATGGCCCGGCTCTGAGTTGGTTCCTCCAGCGCTGAGTTTTCCATACAAAGCACGGTCGTTCGAGGAAGATAACTTAAAAATTTTAAAAATTTAAAACTGATTGCTCAAACTTTAGCAACTTAGCTTTCTGTCGTTTGCTTCGGTAGTGAAACTTCCTCGAGCGGCGCTTGGTCCACACCATTATCTTCTCCTTTCCCCGGCAAACTTGTGGGCGAGGAACCTTCCTTTCTTTGAGAAAGAGAAAGAAGAAAATAAATACATGGAGCCTTACGGCTCGTTATTGCTACGGGGTAGGTGCTGCGAGAAAGTGTCGGATACGCATGCAAAAAAAGTAGAAAGCATGAAATTGACAAGATGTGCGGAGCACATGAGCTTTACTGTCGTGGAGGCTGATCGTACCCACGAACACCTATGGGGGCCGGCAGACCGGACCCCTTTAGGTTCGGTGGGAGGCGGAGGTTGCCTGAAGAAGCAGATCGGCGAAGCACACGAGCAGTTACCCAGCCGGAGCTCTCCGGAGAGATAATACTCCTACTGTTGCTTGTCTGATTGTATTGTGTTCTTGCTAGAGAGCTATGGGAGCTACAAGACCTAGCATGAGTGTCTCTGGTCTCCAATGAATCCAATGAACCGAACCCTTTTTACGTTGCGCATGGGCCTCCTTTTATAGGCTCAAGGGGTCACCAACAGGTGGCAACATAGACAAGGGCAAAATGGGAAAATAAGCTGCGGTTCGTACAGCTACTTTGTACAGTGTATTCTACCTAACTCTGACGGCAAGGGACAAAAGCATTATGTAACGCCCCCGATGCGGCTATATCTCCCACGTGTCGAGGCACGACTTAGAGGCATAACCGCATTGAAAGCAATGTCGCAAGTGAGGTAATCTTCACACAACCCATGTAATAATTAAGGGAAAGATACATAGTTGGCTTACGATCGCCACTTCACAGTACATAAATAAACATCCATCATTGAGTACACTCAAGGTCCGACTACGGAACCAAAATAAAGAAGATACCCCAAATGCTAACACAGATCCCGAATCGTCCCAAGCTGGGCACCACTCTGATCATCAGGAAAAGACACATAATGCGACCACGTTCCTCGTCGAACTCCCACTTGAGCTCGGTGGAATCACCAGCCTTGGCGTCGTCGGAACCTGCAACTGTTTTGGAAGTATCATGAGTCATGGGGACTCAGCAATCTCACACCCGAGATCAAGACTATTTAAGCTTATAGGAAGGACAGGGTAGTAAAGTGGAGCTGCTGCAAGCGACTAGCATATATGGTGGCTACATCGCAAAGAGAAGCGAGAAGAGGAGCAAAGCACGGTCGTGAAACTAGTAGCGATCAAGAAGTGATCTGAACTACTTACGTCGGACATAACTCCAACACCGTGTTCACTTCCGGACTCCGCCGAGAAGAGACCATCACGGTTACACCTTGATTGATGTGTATTTTAATTGAGGTCAACTTTGGGTTTTCTACAACGGACATTAACAAATTCCCATCGCCTCATAACGCGGGCACGGCTTTGAAAGATATTACCTGCGGGGTGTCCCAACAGCCCATTATAAGCTCTCACGGTCAGCGAAGGATATTCCTTCTACTGGGAAGACCGATCAATCTCGGAATCCCGGACTACAAGACATTTCGACAGCAATAAAACAAGACCAGCAAAGCCGCCCGATTGTGCCGACAAATCCCGATAGGAGCTGCACATATCTCGTTCTCGAGGCACATCCGGATGAGACTAGCTACTGAGTAAAACCAAGCCTCGAGTTTCCCGTGGTGGCCCATGATCAGCTCAGTTCGGACCAGCACTCGAAGGAGCACTGGTCGGGGGGTTAAAATAAAGATGACCCTCGGGCTCGCGAAAACCGGGGAAAAGGCTTAGGTGGCAAATGGTAAAACCAAAGTTGGGCCTTCTTTGGGCGAGTCTTATTCAAAGCGAACTGTCAAGGGGTCCATAAATCACCCAACCGTGTAAGGAGCAGCGAAATCAAGGAACATAACACCGGTATGGCGGAAACTAGGGTGGCAAGAGTGGAACAAAACACCGGGCATAAGGCCGAGCCTTCCACCCTTTACCAAATATATAGATGTATTAAATATAGCAGATATATATATTGTGATATCCCCAACAAGTAAACATGTTCCAACAAGGAACAACATCTCCATGTTCAACAAGGAACAAACTTCAGCTTCACCTGCAACTAGCAACGCTATAAGAGGGCTGAGCAAAGCGGTAACATAGCCAATCAACGGTTTGCTAGGAAAAGGATGGTTAGGGGCTGACATGGCAATATGGGTGGCATGATATAGCAAGTGGTAGGCATCGCAGCATAGGCATAGCAAAAGAAGCGAGCAACTAGCATAGCAAAGATAGAAGTGATTTCGAGGTATGGTCATCTTGCGCAATGTTCTCGAGTTGTCGAAAGCTTGATCCTCGGCGTTCTCAACAGGCTCCTCGTTCACGTATTCGTCTCCGACTCTACCCAAAGCAACAACACAAACAAAGGAACCACAATAAATCACGGTGCAATGCACAATCAACATGATGCAAAACATGACATGATATGCATGATGAGATATGCAATGCTTATATGCGCTCCGGAAGGTAAATGATGAACCAGGCATCAACTTGGCAAACCAAGTATGCCACTGGAAAGATGAGATGATTTGGTTGAAATCGATATAAAGATCACGGAAGCGGATGCCGGTTTGCAAATGGCAAGCAAAACAAGAATGGCGCAAATCTGCCATTAACAGCATGATGCCACTTAGCAAGCAACAAATAATTAAGCTACTGCACCCAAACGTATCAACAAAGCACATGGCAGTGATCTACACATGATGCTCGACAAAAGATGAGCACTGAGCTACGGCTAGTTCACATCATAACATGTTCAAACAAGCATGGCAAAAGTGCACAAAATATCAGGCTGGACATGGCAAAAACAGCATCAGGTTGCAATGTTCAGAGCAGCAAAACTACATGCTACAGGACCTTAAAATAGCAAAACAAGGCATGGCATGAATCTACTCAAAGCCTAGAACAAAAGTCCCTTACTGACCATAAGCCAAAAGGACTAGAAAATATAGTAACACCCATGTCAATATTGAAAGTCTAGTTAACAGATTCAGCAACATGGCATGTCAAAACTGATAACGAGATGGCATGTTTACAAGCTCAATGCACTCACTACAGAGCCTCAAATGATAAACTAAGAATACATACATCAAGAAGACATGACATAGAAGACATACATGGCAAGAACAATAACATAGCATAAATGGATCAACCACAACAAGCTAGGCAAAATTGAATAACACGTATACAATCTGCCAGGAATCATTTGATAGCAAAAGTAGAGCTCGATTGACTCAAGCTATGGCACTCCATAATTGCAAACAAAGGCATGAATGGATAGAGCAAGACATGCTTTACAAAACACCTTTACTGAAGTATCTCAAAATATGCATAGATCTCTCGGTATCATCAAGTAAACATGGCATCAAAATCAGCTAAAACAGGGCTGAAATCAGCAACAACAGGACACCTACTTTGCATGCTTGTGCTAGTCACCACATAGATCACAAAAATACATGGCATACACCCCTGGAAAGATGACATGGCATTTTACAAAACACATGTAGGACTCAAATTCATAGGGTGCACACAATAATCATGGCAAAAATAACAAAAGTGCAAGTCCTGATAAAAATCAGAAACTAACAGCACATAGCACTCTTCCAACAGCATTTCGGGCATCAAGATGAGCTCAAATGAAAATGATGCAATGGAATGAAATGATCTACTCTTCGAGGCGAACATTTTGACATATTATACGCGCAAAATGGATCTACGGATGCGAAGATATAGCATGTTGAAAAATGCACAAAATAACAAGAGATCTCAAGACTTAGGAAAAAGGGGGGGGGAGAGGTCAGCGCTCGGCCCGAGGCGGATCGGATCAGGCGGCGGGCTGCTCGCGAGCTCCGGAGCTCGCCGGAGGAGGCGATCTGGCGGGGGAGGGAGCGCGGCTGGGCGGCGGCGAGTGGAGGCGGCCGGGGCGGCGGCGAATGGGCGCCGGCGGCAGGCGCCGGCCGGATCCGGTGGTGGCGTGGCGGCCTTGGGCGGCGGAGGCGGCGGTGGCGTCGCGGCTGCCGGCGAAGGCGGCGAGGCCTTGGAGGCTGGCTGGCGTGAGCGGCAGCGCCCGGCGGTAATGGCGGCGGCGAAGCGCCGCGCCGGGCGAGGGGGCCGGGCCCATGGGCGGTGAAAGCGGCGATAATAGGGCGCCGGGGCTGGCGTGTGCGGCGGCGGTTGGGCGAGGGCGGGCGGACGTGTCCGCGGTGGCTGGACAGCGTCCGTGGCGAGAGGAAAAAAATTAGGGTTTGGGGAAATTTGGGCGGGAGGGGTTTGTTTAAATAGGCATAGAGGAGCTAGGAGAGTCCAAATGAGGTGTAGTTTTCGCCCACGATCGTGATCGAGCGACGGAGAGCATGGGAGTGACTTAGATGGGTTATTGGGCTGTTTTGAAGGGTGTTGGGCTGCAACTTAAAAGAGGCCTTTGCGAGAAGTGCGGTTAACCGTTGGAGTACCAAACGAGCTCCAAATGACCGAAACTTGACCGGTGGTCTATGGGTGGTATACCAAGGCCACTAGACAAACCTCGGTCCATTTCGAGAAGGTTTAATACCCATAAGCGGAAAAAGCGTAAAAGGACCGCCGGGGAGATAGGAGTGCGGATTGCAAAAGCGGACAACGGGAAAAATGCTCGAAATCATGAGGCGAACACGTATGCAAATCGATGCACATGATGACATAATATAAAATGCATGACATGGACAAAATGCAAAATGAAGAAAACCCAACCACGGAGGAATATCATATATCAATGCGAAAATGGCAAGAGTTGGAGTTACAAATATGGAAAGTTACTTCGGGTGTTACAACACTCCACCACTACAAGAGGATCTCGTCCGAGATCTAGGGCTGAAAGAACTCCGGATATTCGGAGCGGAGGTGATCCTCGCGCTCCCGGTAGCTTCTCGGTGGAATGGTGTGACCACTTCACTTTCAGGAATTTGATTGACTTGTTGCGAGTCTTGCGCTCGGTTTCTTCAAGAATAACAGCGGGTGCTCATGATAAGAGATCTTCTTGAAGGTCAATCTCTTGAAGTTGATAGTGCGTTCAGGAGTCTTGAAGCACTTGCGAAGCTGTGACACGTGAAACACATCGTGCGTTTGCAAAGTTGGATGGAAGCTCAAGTTGATAGGCGAGATCGCCTCTTTTGCCAATGATCTTGAAAGGACCCACGTATCTAGGGGCAAGCTTCCCTTTGATACCGAGCGACGAGTGCCTTTCATTGGAGAGGCGGAGGTAGACATGGTCTCCGATTTCAAAAGCCACATCACGGTGCTTATCATCATAATAGCTCTTTGGCGCGATTGCGCGGCTTTGAATTCTCACGAATGACTTGGCACATTTCTTACATACGTGATCAAGTCATTGCCAAGAAGTTGGCGTTCACTGTCTCGAGACCAATTGAGAGAATCGACACTTTACGCCATAGAGAATTTGAATGGGGCCTTGCCGAACTCGCTTGGAAGCTGTTGTTGTAAGAGAACTTCGGCATATGGAAGACAATCTTCCACTTCATACGAAAGAAATGACACAAGCCCGAGCATATCTTCAAGGATTTGATTTACTCGCTCGACTTGGCCACTTGTTTGAGGATGGAAAGCTGTCTTTGAAAGCGAATGTTGGTGCCCATGGCCTTGAAAAGAATCCCAAAACTTGGAGGTAAAGATGCTGCCTGCAGTGCAGAAGAGATCACTTGTGGAATGCCGTGCAAGGAGACAATCCTGGAGGTGTATAGCTCGCCAACCGAGCTGCTTGTGATGGATTCTTTGATAGGAAGAAAATGAGCCACTTTAGTAAGCTTGTCAATGACAACGAAGATAGCATCATTTCCACGCTTGGACTTTGGAAAGCCGATCCACGAAGTCCATTTCAATATGATCAAACTTCCATTCAGGAATAGCAAGAGGTTGGAGGAGACCAGCTGGTCTTTGGTGTTACCTTTCACTCTTCTGCGGACATCACATTCATTCACGAATTGAGCAATTTCTCGCTTCATTCGAGTCCACCAATATGACTGCTTGAGGTCATGGTACATCTTCGTACTTCGGGATGAATGGATAGAAGCGAATTGTGAGCCTCGTTCATAATGACTTTTCGCAGATTACCCTTAGGAACCACAATCCGGTCCTCAAAGAACAGTGTCTTTGTCATCAACGTGGAAGCACTTGTACTTGGAAATGCCCTTGTCGATACCACGTTTCACCTTTTCACCATGGCATCCGAAGTTGAGCCTCACGAATCTGATCTTCCAAAGTAGGAGAGACTATGAGGTTGGCAAGAAAGCCTTGAGGAACAACTTGAAGATTCAGCTTGCGGAAAGATTCACAAAGATCCGGTGAAAGGGCTTGAGGATTAGGCTATTGCGATAAGCTTTCTGCTCAAAGCATCTGCAATGACATTGGCTTTGCGGAGTATACTCAATACTTGGGTTGTACTCTTGAATCATTTCGACCCATCGAGTCTGCACTGAGGTTGAGGTTGGGCTGGGTGAAGATGTACTTGAGACTCTTGTGATCGGTGAAAATGTCCACTTTCCTTCCCAACAAGAGATGTCTCACGTTATCAATGCATGGACAAGCTGCCGCCAACTCAAGATTGTGAGTGGGGTAGTTCTTTCGTTGGGCTTCAAGCTGGCGAGAGGTATAAGCCACAACTCTCTTCTCTTGCATTAACACAGCACGAGACCTTGAAGAGAAGCATCGAGAAAACTTCAAATGGCTTGGATTCATCGGGAGGAGTCGAGCAGGGAGCTGTGACGAGTTTCTCTTTGAGGGTATTGAAAGCAACGTCACACTCGGGAGACCAGCCATACTTCACATGCTTACGGAGAAGGTTGGAAAGAGGCTTTGCAATCTTGGAGAAGTTCTCAACGAATCTTGACAATAGCTTGCAAGACCAAGAAAAGCTGCGGAGCTGCTTGACATTCGAGGAGGTTCCCAATTCACAATTGCGGACACCTTCTCGGGATCAACAGCGATGCCCTTAGCGGAGATGATATGACCAAGATAAAGCACTTCATCAAGCCAAAATTCACATTTGGAGAACTTAGCATAGAATTGATACTCTCGAGCTTGTCTAGCACCAATCGCAAATGTTTGGCATGATCCTTCTTATTCTTGGAGAAGACCAAAATATCATCAAGATAGACCAAGGCAATTCATTGGTGTAGGGGTTGAATATGAAGTTCATCATCCGAGAGAATGTTGGAGGAGCATTGCGAGGCGAAAGACATGACGGTATATTCATAAGAACCAAAGCTTGTTACGAATCTTTGTCTTGGGAATATCTTGTTCACGAATCGAATCTGATGATACCCCATCGAAGGTCAAGCTTAGAGAACTTGTAGCACCTTTGAGTTGCTCGAAAAGCTCATTGATGTTGGGAAGTGGATACTTGTTCTTGATTGTCTTCTTATTCAATGGGACGGTGTCGGCGCAAAAGTCGGTCCGTGCCATCCTTTTACGGACAAAAGAACACCACAACCCCAAGGAGATGAACTCGGTGCGATCAAACCCAGGCGCTCTTGTTCATCGAGCTGCTTCTTCAATTCCTTCAGCTCATCAGGTCCAAGCTTGTATGGGCGCTTGCAAGCGGGTTCGATGCGGGCTCAAGATCGATAACGAACTCAAGCGGCGATGAGGAGGCATACCGGAAGCTCTTACGGAAAGACATCTTGGTACTCACAAGCATTTGGAATCGAGAGATGGCATTCAATTCGCCCTTCTCATTGAGAGAAAACAACGAATGGTTTCATCACGAGCGGCATAGATGATCACATCATTAGAAGAGTGAGTCAATTGAATTTCCACAGCAGCACAATCAATCTGAGCTTTGTCTTTGAAAGCCGATCCATTCGAGAATAAGATCAATATCCGAGTCACCAAGAACAATTGGTTTAGCAGAAATCTATAATCGCCCATCTTGATACCGACATTGGAACCATCATGCTAGAGCTCAAGCGCTTAGCGGGAGAAATAACTTGCATAGCTTTAGATAATTCCTCTGTATCAAAATTGTGCTTGATGCAAAAGGATATGACATGAAAGAATCGATGCACCGGTATCAAATAAGACTTTTGCAGGAATATCATTAGCGAGAGATTACCCATTATCACATCGGAAGATTCCTCTGCTGAGCTGCATTCATCATATTGACCTTGGCATACTTTGGATTATGCTTGACCCTTTGCATTGCTGGAAGATTTCACGGGAGGAGGAGGCGGAAGGCGCCTCTGGTTGAAGCACTTGTTAGCATAGTGACCCTTCTGCGACACTTGTTGCAAGTGACCTCGAGAAGCGGACGGTGGTAAGGAGCACTTGACCTTGGAGCTTGAGAATTAGACTTGTTACGATAGCTTGGGTTGGGTGGGTGGGAAGATCCACGGCCACTGAGTTCTTCTATTTGGTAAGGTGGCCGGAGCGGAGGAGGGGAGGTAAAACTTCTGCTGCTTGGCTGCCACTTGAGAGGACGAAGAGGACTGAACTGCATCCTGATTCTCTTCTTAGAAGCCTCGCATTTGAGCTGTGCAGCTTCTTGCTTGAGCCATGTTGTAGAAATCATCGTACTTATCTGGCTCAAACAACACAAGAGGTAATTGCAGATCTTCTCTCAGACCACCTCTGAACTGATAGATCATACTCCTTTCATCAGGTACGTCTTGCTTAGCAAAACGAGCGAGCTTCTGAAACTGGACATTGTATTGATAGACAGACATGGTGCCTTGCTTGAGATTGCGGAACTCCTCACGCTTGCTCTCAACAACACTTTTCGGAATGTGATGAGCTCTGAAATCACGGCGGAACTCATCCTAGGTAATGACACGACCTCCTCTGGAATCTTTGTATTCTTGGTACCACTCAGCAGCTTGATCCTTGAGTTGAAGCGATGCAAACTTGACAAAGTCCTCGGTGCGACATTGCTACTGATCAAAGTGCTTGCAGATGTCCACTAACCAATCGTCGTCGTCGTGGCCTCAACACGAACCGAAAGACTTGACTGATTAGCGAGGCGGCGAGGAGAGTAGCAAAGTGTGGCTGATTGTTGCCTTGACCTTGATTGCCTTGATTGCCTTGCCCCTGATGCGTTCTTGCAAGAGCTGCAAAATCATCGAGCATTGGCATTGGTGGCTGCCATGATAGCTTGCCGAGGCCTCTGGAGGCGGAGGTGGAGGTGGAGGTGGAGGATTGGTGATCCCCATCATTGCGATCCGGATTGAGGCGCGTTGGCGGAGCCATCTGAAGAGGTGACATCCGTTAGTCCTTTGATAGACAAATTGATAAGTAGAATCAGCGGATAGAAATTGCAACATATAGTCTTCACAATAAACATTGAACAAGAATGAGCGAATGAATTCAAAGTTAATCATCACACATCCATTAAGGTGAGAAGCCACTTAGATAAAGATATGGAAACAACAAGCATCTTAGAAACAAATCGAATATCACAACTGAAGACAAAAGATTGGCTTCTAGAATGAGCGGAACAAACACATGATAGAGATTTCGCCCAAAGTGTTAGTGGTGGGGCCCACAAGGACCGACGTATAGCGGACGTCACGAATGACTAACAAGGCGTCCCGAATCAGCATAGCCAAGGATTCTTTAAGGCGTCTCGCGACCCTTTGTAAATCGACCGTGAATGGGCGGACCACTGAGCGTTGAACCCCAATCTCAAATCATACATCATCGGAAAGAATATCACGTAAGCTACTAGAATTCCCACCTATAAACTCCGAAACTTTCTGGTTATGCAATCGGTGTTGGGGATACAGGGGACACAAAATATATCACCCAAACTAACAATACCTAGATCCATTTGTATCCATCCGTCAACACATAACCAAGAAATCCTCGGAAATCGTGTACCTCGACCTTGAAAAACATCCGTTATACAAGTCATGGCAATACTCCCTTTTCGCCCACGATCTTTGGGCTATCGAGGTTATCTCACCAACAACTGCACAAAAGAGATTTCGATGTCGCCAAAACTCAAGTATTCCAGAGCGCAGCGATAAAATTGTGGCGACAACACCTCGGAGCTCAACTCCCGGGACACTGCCACAACCCCTAAATGTCGGGAGGCACCAAGAACAATGTTCTCGTCACAAAACCATCGGAGCGATTCCAAGATACCCACGTGATCCTAAAAATTTTTTAGTGAAATTTGAGAAGAGAAGAGTCAAAACTCTCGTCGGGATACCTCACGAGGCTGACGAAAGGACTGGGAAGTAAAAAGAATCCTACTCTCCGATATATATAATCCTAAGACTCAAAACATTTTCCATTCTAGACTCAACAACGTCGACAAACAATCAAGTAGGTGGCTCCTAAGTCGGGAAGGCTCGATTACCAACATAGCGCCCCGATGCGGCTATATCTCCCCGTGTCGAGGCACGACTTAGAAGCATAACCGCATTGAAAGCAATGTCGCAAGTGAGGTAATCTTCACACAACCCATGTAATAATTAAGGGAAAGATACATAGTTGGCTTCGATCGCCACTTCACACAGTACATAAATAAACATCCATCATTGAGTACACTCAAGGTCCGACTACGGAACCAAAATAAAGAAGATACCCCAAATGCTACACAGATCCCGAATCGTCCCAACTGGGCACCACTACTGATCATCAGGAAAAGACACATAGTAACGACCACGTTCCTCGTCGAACTCCCACTTGAGCTCGGTGGAATCATCGGCACTGGCGTCGTCGGAACCTGCAACTGTTTTGGAAGTATCTGTGAGTCACGGGGACTCAGCAATCTCACACCCGCGAGATCAAGACTATTTAAGCTTATAGGACGGACAGGGTAGTAAAGTGGTGCTGCTGCAAGCGACTAGCATATATGGTGGCTACATCGCAAAAGAGAGCGAGAAGAGGAGCAAAGCACGGTCGTGAAACTAGTAGCGATCAAGAAGTGATCTGAACTACTTCGTCGGACATAACTCCAACACCGTGTTCACTTCCCGGACTCCGCCGAGAAGAGACCATCACAGTTACACTTGTTGATGTGTATTTTAATTGAGGTCAACTTTGGGTTTTCTACAACGGACATTTTTTCCCATCGCCTCATAACCGCGGGCACGGCTTTGAAAGATATTACCTGCGGGGTGTCCCAACAGCCCATTATAAGCTCTCACGGTCAGCGAAGGATATTCCTTCTACGGGAAGACCCGATCAATCTCGGAATCCCGGACTACAAGACATTTCGACAGCAATAAAACAAGACCAGCAAAGCCGCCCGATTGTGCCGACAAATCCCGATAGGAGCTGCACATATCTCGTTCTCAGGGCACATCCGGATGAGACTAGCTACGAGTAAAACCAAGCCTCGAGTTTCCCATGGTAGCCCATGATCAGCTCAGTTGGACCAGACACTCGAAGGAGCACTGGTCGGGGGGTTAAAATAAAGATGACCCTCGGGCTCATGAAAACCGGGGAAAAAGGCTTAGGTGGCAAATGGTAAAACCAAAGTTGGGCCTTCTGGGCGAGTCTTATTCAAAGCGAACTGTCAAGGGGTCCCATAAATCACCCAACCGTGTAAGGAGCGCGAAATCAAGGAACATAACACGGTATGGCGGAAACTAGGGTGGCAAGAGTGGAACAAAACACAGGCATAAGGCCGAGCCTTCCACCCTTTACCAAATATATAGATGTGTTAAATATAGCAGATATATATATTGTGATATCCCCAACAAGTAAACATGTTCCAACAAGGAACAACATCTCCATGTTCAACAAGGAACAAACTTCACTTCACGCAACTAGCAGCGCTATAAGAGGGCTGAGCAAAGCGGTAACATAGCCAATCAGCGGTTTGCTAGGAAAAGGATGGTTAGGGGCTGACATGGCAATATGGGTGGCATGATATAGCAAGTGGTAGGCATCGCAGCATAGGCATAGCAAAGAAGCGAGCAACTAGCATAGCAAAGATAGAAGTGATTTCGAGGTATGGTCATCTTGCGCAATGTTCTCGAGTTGTCGAAAGCTTGATCCTCGAAAGCGTTCTCAACAGGCTCCTCGTTCACGTACTCGTCTCCGACTCTACCCAAAGCAACAACACAAACAAAGGAACCACAATAAATCACGGTGCAATGCACAATCAACATGATGCAAAACATGGCATGATATGCATGATGAGATATGCAATGCTTATATGCGCTCGGAAGATAAATGATGAACCAGGCATCAACTTGGCAAACCAAGTATGCCACTGGAAAGATGAGATGATTTCGGTTGAAATCGATATAAAGATCACGGAAGCGGATGCCGGTTTGCAAATGGCAAGCAAAACAAGAATGGCGCAAATCTGCCATTAACAGCATGATGCCACTTAGCAAGCAACAAATAATTAAGCTACTGCACCCAAACGTATCAACAAAGCACATGGCAGTGATCTACACATGATGCTCGACAAAAGATGAGCACTGAGCTACGGCTAGTTCACATCATAACATGTTCAAACAAGCATGGCAAAAGTGCACAAAATATCAGGCTGGACATGTCAAAAACAGCATCAGGTTGCAATGTTCAGAGCAGCAAAACTACATGCTACAGGACCTTAAAATAGCAAAACAAGGCATGGCATAAATCTACTCAAAGCCTAGAACAAAAGTCCCTTACTGACCATAAGCCAAAAAGGACAAGAAAATATAGTAACACCCATGTCAATATTGAAAGTCTCGTTAACAGATTCAGCAACTTGGCATGTCAAAAACTGATAACGAGATGGCATGTTTACAAGCTCAATGCACTCACTACAGAGCCTGAAATGATAAACTAAGCATACATACATCAAGAAGACATGACATAGAAGACATACATGGCAAGAACAATAACATAGCATAAATGGATCAACCACAACAAGCTAGGCAAAATTGAATAACACGTATACAATCTGCCAGGAATCATTTGATAGCAAAAGTAGAGCTCGATTGACTCAAGCTATGGCACTCCATAATTGCAAACAAAGGCATGAATGGATAGAGCAAGACATGCTTTACAAAACACCTTTACTGAAGTATCTCAAAATATGCATAGATCTCTCGGTATCATCAAGTAAACATGGCATCAAAATCAGCTAAAACAGGGCTGAAATCAGCAACAACAGGACACCTACTTTGCATGCTTGTGCTAGTCACCACATAGATCACAAAATACATGGCATACACCCCTGGAAAGATGACATGGCATTTTACAAAACACATGTAGGACTCAAATTCATAGGGTGCACACAATAATCATGGCAAAAATAACAAAAGTGCAAGTCCTGATAAAAATCAGAAACTAACAGCACATAGCACTCTTCCAACAGCATTTCGGGCATCAAGATGAGCTCAAATGAAAATGATGCAATGGAATGAAATGATCTACTCTTCGAGGCGAACATTTTGACATATTATACGCGCAAAATGGATCTACGGATGCGAAGATATAGCATGTTGAAAAATGCACAAAATAACAAGAGATCTCAAGACTTAGGAAAAAAAAAAGGGGGAGAGGTCAGCGGCGCTCGGCCCGAGGCGGATCGGATCGAGGCGGCGGGCTGCTCATGACTCCCGGAGCTCGCCGGAGGAGGCTGATCGCCGGAGGGGAGGAGCGCGGCGGCGGCAGTGAGGAGTGACGGCGTGGCCGTGGCGAGTGGCGCGGCCGCCGGATCAGTGGTGGCGCGGCGAGCCTTGGCGGCGGTGGCGTGCGATGGCGGCGTGAGGAGGCGCCAGGCGGGCCTTGGAACTCCGGTGAGGGCCAGCGGCAGGCGGGCGCAAAGCGCTATGGCGGCCTTGCGGGCCGGGCAGGCCTTGGTGTGGGCCCATGGCAGGCAGCTGGGCAGCGATGTGGGGCGCCGGGCTGGCGTGGGCGGGCGGTTGGACGGGCGTGAGGCGGGCGTGTCCGGCGGCGGCTGGACGCGTCCGGCGGAGAGGAAAAAATTAGGGTTTGGGGAATTTGATCCATGAATTTGGGCGGGAGGGTTTGTTTAAATAGGCATAGAGGAGCTAGGAGAGTCCAAATGAGGTGTAGTTTTCGCCCACGATCGTGATCGAGCGACGGAGAGCATGGGAGTGACTTAGATGGGTTATTGGGCTGTTTTGAAGGGGTGTTGGGCTGAAACTTAAAAGAGGCCTTTGCGAGAGTGCGGTTAACCGTTGGAGTACCAAGCGAGCTCCAAATGACCGAAACTTGACCGGTGGTCTACGGTGGTATACCAAGGCCACTAGACAAACCTCGGTCCATTTCGAGAAGGTTTAGTACCCATAAGCGGAAAAGCGTAAAAGGGACCGCGGGGAGATAGGAGTGCGGATTGCAAAATGGACTACGGGAAAATGCTCGAAATCATGAGGCGAACACGTATGCAAATCGATGCACATGATGACATAATATAAAATGCATGACATGGGCAAAATGCAAAATGAAGAAAACCCAACCACGGAGGAATATCATATATCAAAGCCGAAAATGGCAAGAGTTGGAGTTACAAATATGGAAAGTTACTTCCGGGGTGTTACACATTAAATGCCCGTCCATGTCGTCTAAGCGAAAGGCTTGAGGGACCGTCGGGGCGCCACCGCTTCGCCACGATGGCAATCTTGTCGGCGCCGCTTACGCTGCTCTCCGCTGGCCGCACACCTCTTGACAGCGCTCTTGGAATGGTCCCATGGCGACACGTTGGTGGATGAGCTGGGCGGAGATGAAGAGTGGTTGCCTGCTTGGCAAGCGCCTTGCCGCGGCTGAATCCTTGTCGCTTCTGGGAGCTTGTCGCTCACCGAGCCGTCCCGGCAAGCTCCTCTTGCCGGGGTCTTGTCTTCAGCGTGCCTTGAGTAGCCTTCCCGGCAAGCTCCTCTTGCCGGGGCCTTGTCTCCTTGACTTGAATACTTTGTTCTTGAATGGCTCCAAAGGAACCGCGGAGGACCTTAGAGGTCACTAGGCAAGCCTTGCCGCGGGGTGCTGCAACTGTCCGTGCACGAGTTCGGGATACTAGGGTACCCCTACTCTAGTACAGCAGCAGAGCCCCGGGCTGGGCCACCTGCAGCGCCCGGCGCTGTTGGGCCAGGCCAAAAGCAGTCTGCAGACACCTTGGCCTAGATCACGCCGTTACTCGCTCCGGACCCACCACGTCCCCACGAACAACAGCGTCGGCTGCAGGCGTCGTGGGGAGATCGTGGGGGTTTCTTTAATTGAAAGCGGAACATCTGCCCCTCTCCTCCTTATAAGCAGGGGAAGCAGGGGCAGGTCGCCCCCTCGCCATTTGCTGTCCCATCTAAAAAACCACCGCCGCTCCCCTTCTTCTCTAGTGCAGAGAGAGCGGCGCTCCGCCCCCATCGCCACCAGCGCCATCGGCGCCGTCGGTCTCCTCCACCACCTCCGCCATGGCTCCAAAAGCCGACAAGGGAAGGCGTGAAGTCGGCCGAGGCGCAGCGGCTCATGGCCTGCGAAAGGCGGGCCATCTTGACCCCAGCTCGGCATAAAGGAGCTGAGGGAGGCTACTACCTCTTCAGTCGGCGGAGATGCGGGCTCATCCGCGCACGAAGGTACTCTCCGCCGCCGCATCAGAGTCGGCTTCGAGCGGGTACCCCTTCTTCGCGCTCTTCTTCTATTGCGGGCTCTGCCCGCCCTTTTCTGAATTCTTATGCGATATCATGAACACCTACGGGCTTCGTCTTCTTGATTTCACCCCAATGCTGTCTGACCATGGCGGTTTCGCACACCTTTGCGAAAACTTTGTCGGATCCACCTAAGCGTAGCCCTCTTCGCCACTTCTTCATGCCCAGCGTTGAGAGAGAGAGCCACTTGGGAGGGATTGCTTGGATCTCGGGATCGGCAAGAAAGAAGCCTATCTGGAAGGAGAGCTCCGCGGCAAGTGGGAGGAGTGGAGAGCCGATTGGTGTTGGATCGTTGAGGAGAACCCGCAGCCCTTCACTGCCCAGCGCCAAACTCCCATAGTCTGGCGGCAGCGATTGGAACAACGTGGTATTTGGAGGATGCTAGGTTGAAGATTGCTGTGACCGGATCTTGCGCCTCGGGCTTGCGGACTCACTTTGGCGCCGTTGGCGCAGATTTCCTTCGCGCGCGCCGCATCCCTTGCGGAGAGGAGGAGACCGGCAGGAGTTCCAAAATTCGGCGGACATCATGGGGCTGCGCCGGGCCTCAACTAAATTTCACCGTCTTGGAGCTGGATGCGATGCTTCTTTGGAGCTGTTCAAGCATGACCCGATCACCCGAATGGTTCATGTTGCCAAGAAGTCGTTCCTTTATGCAACAACTCTTCGCTCGACCGCATCCGTGCAATGATGCCATTATGCGATTCGCATGGGATCGTTCAACCTGGCAAAGCCTGCAGACGACGTCGTCGCGGCAGTTCTTCGATAGCTTGGAAGAAGTGCCGATCCGCTCGACGAGCGAAGTGGCTCACCGCGACACCACCGGCGCCGAGATGCGCGCGCCACCGGCTGGAGGCGGCGGCAAGCTGCTGCCGTTGGTGAATTTGGGTTCACCGTGGAGGGCGAGAGGCAGCGAAGCGACAAGCCTTGCCGATCGAGAGGAGCTTGCGGTAGCGGAGGAGCAGGCCGAGCCTGAAGTTGAGCGAGCAGAGCCTGCGGGGCGCCTCCTCCCCACCTTCAGGTAGCTTGCATGGCCGGAGCCCACAACTCCACCAAGAAGGCGCCTCCGAAGACCGGGGAAGTGGCGGGCGGCGGGCAGACCAACAGCCGTCGCGCCCGCGCGACGCAGCTCCACCCATGACAAGCCTTGTTGCTTGGGAGGCGCCTCACGCCGCCCACAAGCTGGGCGGGGCCTTGGGACCACGGCTCCTACACCCGCCAAGCGTCAGGGAGCCTACTCTTCCAGCTCGTCGCACGAGGCGGACGGGTCGACTTCTCCGCTCAGCTCAGGAAGAAGAAGAGTAAGATCTTGGCGCTGTGCTTGTAATTCTTCAATTTGCTGTTTTGTCTTGTGTCGACTTGCTTCATTCTGAACTCTTTCCTTTTCGGGGCGCTGGCCCGAGAGCTTGAAGAGCCAACACCCGGTGGTCGTCATCGAGGGCGATCCCCCATGGCAACAGGAGGCGTCTGAGACCCCTTGCGGACCAGCGACCCTTCCACAAAGCAGCCCCAGCGCAGCCCCCAGTAAGTATATGATTCACTTTTTGCGGTTAGGTGCACATGGGTGCTCTTTATTTCTTGATATCATTTGTTGATTTGTGTAGGAAGCAGAGCAGCCCCGCCAGGAGTGTCCTGAGGCCGTTCCTGACATGCCATCTGCTTCAACTACTCCGCCAAGGGAAGATCCCCCGGCAAGGGAGTGCCCTCCGGCAAGGGAGGCTTCTCCGGCAAGGGACGGCTCTCCGGCAAGGGATGGCACCGTCGACCCTCCGATGGCCGAGACTGCAGCTGCAGATCCCATCGCAGGTAAGCCTCTTGCCTGTAAGCTGCCCTTGTGTTTTTCTTCTTCCAATTCTTCCTTTTGGATATTTTGCTTGACTTTTCTTTCTTTTCCTTGTTGTCAGATCCATCCGCCGCGGAGCCGATGGAGGCCAGCGTCGCCAGCGAGGAGGACGCGTGCGGCAACATTGGCAACGCCGCCGTCGCCGAGGAGGACAGCGGCGGGCGACGCCCCGCCGTTGAAGAGCCGCCGAGGCTGCCGCCACGAAGCAGGCGAGGTCAGCGATAATGCGCAGCGACCACGAGGCCGCAAGGCGCCAGGCGCTACACCGACCGCCGATCCCTCGCCCGCTGCCGCAGCGCCGAGCTCAAGGAGCCCCAGCCAGCGCCTACTTGAAGGCTGGAGATGGCGTCTTCATCAAGCTCCCAGGCATCGAGCTCCAGGGCACGGTCGAGGAGAAACCCGACGAAGAGCTGCTCGCCTCCGCTGGGTTGTCGTTGGTCGGCCGCGCCAAGCAGCGACAACGGCTAGTCCGAGGAGCAGCTGATTGCGGAAGCTGCTTGTCGCTCTACCGCGCCCGACAAGCCAGCTGGAATCCGGGAAGCGCTTATCGCAAAGGCGGAGCAGATATGGAGAAGCGTCAGAAGAGCTCCGGCGCCAACCAAGCTCTCCGGAGCGTAGGAAGGCGGGGCGACTTCGTTTTTGAAGCGCACAACCTTCATTACGGAGAAGGCTGAGGTCGAGCAGCGGCGGCTGGCGGCGAGAAGCTGTCTGCGCAGAAAGAAAGCTGGCGCAGCGGAAGATCAACCAGCAGATATGAGAATCGCTTGCGGCGAAAGCAATCAATTGGCGAGCTCTCAAGGAAGCAAAAGATCTTGCCGCAGCTGCCGAAGCCGCCAAGAAAGAGTTGGAGACAAAAGTGGCGCAGTTGAGGCCAACCTCGGAAGAAGCGGCGAGGCTCGCTCTTATTTGAAGCACGAGCGAGAAGGGCGCCTACACTCTTGGCGAGTTGCAGGGCCGTCTCGCTGAGAGGATCAAAAACTCGGCGCCGCCAAGGACTCCAAGGCAGATCTTGAGCTGAAGCTAACCACCTTGATGGAGGCATTTGGGCGGCGCCAAGAGGCGGAAGTGGGTGCATTGGAGAAGATCAAGGCCAACGAGAGCTCTTTGGCGAATGCCACAACCGCCCATAAAACCTTGGAGAAGAGCGTGATGCCTTGGACCGAGGTTCTTGTAAATCTGTCGCCGCCATCGACAAGGAGCTGATGGAACTAGGGATGGTGGATCTGGGTACTCCTCGACGAGCATCTCAACCCAGCGCCAAGCTCGGTTTGTTCTTCAAGGAGTGGTGGCGGCTCTCCGGTGGCTCGGGAGGAGATCCCAAAGCAGCTGGCCGGCGAGTCGCGCCAAATCTGTCTGAGGGCTCTTGAAGGTCTTGATGAAGGTGGCCTTACGCAATCCAGGCGTTAACCGTAGCGTCCTCAAGTCCTTGCCGCCGATTGCTGACCTTGAAGCGCTCAAGGCCTAATCGCACCATTGTGGACATGGTGGCGAGGTCAAGAGGGTCGATGGCGGCTGCGTGAACTAGGTCGCCCGTTTTATCTTTTCCTTATGCTTGTTGGTCATGTTAGGAGAACAATTTATTAGAGCTGTGACAAGCTATCTTGTAATATAACTCTATTTTAGTTAGTAATTGCTATGTTATTTCCTTTACTTGGGTCCTTCCTTTGTATGTTTACGCCCTATGCTTTTAGGGAACTTGTCGTATGAGCACCCTTACATGAAGCGCTGAGAGTGCGGAACGTCGGACCCGGTGGCGGTGTCGCCCGACAAGCAACCTTGTCGCGACTAGTTGCAGCTCACTTAAGTTGTTGGCGGACTCGAAACAAAGTAAGGGTGCAAACTAGCTCTGAGTTGGTTCCTTGGCGCACAGGTTTTTCATACAAAAGCACGGTCGTTCAAGGAAGATAACTTAAAATTTAAAACAGATTGCTCAAACTTTGGCAACTTAGCTTTTACGTCGTTTGCTTCGGTAAGGCAAAATTTCTTGAGCTACGCTTGGTCCACAACATTATCTTCTTCTCCTTCCCCACAGCAAACTTGTGGGCGAGGAACCTTCTTTTCTTTGAGAATGAGGAAGAAGAAAATAAAGATATGGAGCCTGCGGCTCATTATTGCTTACCGGAATAGGAGCTGCACAAAGTGTCAGATAATACATGCAAAGTAAAAAGAAAAATGCGAAATTGACAAGATGTGCGGAGCACATTGGCTTCTTGATGCACGGGTCTGCGCCCGGCTTTGTACAAAAGTTAGATGCAACATGGGCAAGACTTGTACAAAAGGTGGTTGCGGAACAGGTTCGGCAACCGCGCCTATAGGTAAAACTTACGAAGATGCTGAATATTCGAGGAGTTGCTCACGGAATGCCATCTTGGTCTCAAAGCGGACAGCGCGGAGCCTAGTGACTCGTCTCACCCGATAAGGGCCTTCCCACTTGGCGTCAACTTGTTGGAATTCTTGGCGGACTGAATGCGCGAAGAACAAGGTCGCCTTCCTCGAGACTTCGGCACTAACTGCGGCTATGGTAGCGGCGCAAAGCTTCTTGGTAACGAGCAGCTCGTCTGGCGGTGACTGAAGATGGTCCTCCTCAAGGAGCAACCGCGTCATCTTGTCGCAGCTGCTCTTGCTCGAGCTCATCATAGCGAGCACTCGAGGTGACCCGTATCACGAGTTCCGTGGGGAGAACTGCCTCGCTCCATAGACTAGAGCGAAAGGTGTGCGGCGGTGGCTCGATTTGGCGTCGTCTGATCGACCAAAGAACCACCGGCAGCTCCTCAATCCAGTTTCTTCCGCACTTATGCAGCCTGTCGAAAGTTCTGGTCTTGAGTCCTCGCAGCACTTCAGCGTTTGCCCTCTCCGCTTGACCGTTGCTTCTCGGATGAGCAACAGAAGCAAAGCAGACCTTGGCGCCAAGATCTTGGACGTACTGCATGAAGGTGCGGCTCGTGAATTGTGTGCCGTTGTCGGTGATGATTCTGTTAGGAATCCCAAAACGGCAAACAATCGACCTGAAGAACTTGACTGCTGACTGTGCTGTCACCTTCCTCACTGCTTCCACTTCCGGCCACTTTGTGAACTTGTCGATTGTGACGTACAAGTACTCAAAGCCCCCGACTACTCGGGGAAAGGGGCAGAGGATGTCGAGCCCCCAGACCGAAAATGGCCAGGATAAAGGGATCGTCTGGAGAGCTTGAGCTGGCTGGTGTATCTGCTTGGAATGGAACTGGCACGCTTCACACTTGGTTACTTGTGTAGTTGCATCCTGGAGGGCTGTCGGCCAGAAGAATCCTTGCCGGAAAGCTTTGCCGGCAAGTGCTCTTGCGCCAATGTGGTGACCACATATGCCTCCGTGTATCTCTGCCAACAGCTTTTGTCCATCTTCCCGATGAAAACACTTCAATTTCACACCGTTGAGTCTTCTTCTGTATAGGATGTTGTCGAAAAACTGGTACATACTTGACTGCCGGGCTACTCTTTCCGCTTCTTCTTGTTCTTCGGGTTGTTCTCCTGTCTGAAGGAAATGGACGATCTGCTGTGCCCATGCTGGAGCTTGCGGCTCGACAACAAGGACTAAAGGCACATTTGCTGCTGCGGGAACATCCGCTTCGACGGCGAGAACCTGCGGCTCAGCCGGAGCTTGATGATCCCCGGCAAGCTTGCCGGAGCAAAAATTGCCGGGAGCGTCTGCTTCAACGAAACAAACCCTTAGGCTTGTCGGAGCAGACTGCTCCTCAGCAGTATCGGCGTTGATCTTGGGGGCCTTCTTAGCGGCGGCTTCAGGGAGCTCCGCCGGAAAGTAGTAACCGGAAACCAACTTCCTCTTCTTGCTCTGCCCAGTTGATGGTGCTACAGTTGGTTGAGTCAGCTTGAGCACGAAGATCCCTGGTTCCACAGGTAACTTAAGTGCGGCGCACTTCGACAGGCCATCAGCAATGTCATTCTGAGCTCTTGGAACATGTTCCATTTGTAGGCCGTCAAAGTGCTCTTCTAGCTTCCTCACTTCATCAACATAAGCCTCCATCAACGGACTCTGATAATCCTTATTCACTTGGCGGACGACAAGCTGTGAGTCACCCCTGACAACGAGCTTCTTAATCCCAAGGTCCGCTGCGATCCTGAGACCGGCAAGCAAACCTTCATACTCTGCAGTATTGTTCGTTGCTTGCTCCTTGGGAAAGTGCATCTGGACCACGTACTTGAGGTGTTCTCCGGTGGGTGCGACAAGTAGCACGCCGGCACCGGCGCCTTGTAGCGAGAAGGCACCGTCAAAGTACATCAGCCACTCTTTGCTTGCCTCCTTAACGGGGATGCTCGTTTCTGGGATTTCTTCGTCTTGTGTTGGCGTCCATTCTGTTATGAACTCTGCCAATGCTCTGCTTTGGATAGTTGAAGTGCTTTCAAACTTGAGGCCAAAGCTTGCAGTTCACTTGCCCACTCGACAATCCTGCTGTTGTTTACGGATTTTGCGGTATCCTCTTGATTGAAGCGTAGTGACGATTGTGATCTCATGTGCTTGGAAGTAATGGCGCAGCTTTCTCGAGTCCATGAGGAGGCGAAAAGCAGCTTACGCACACGAGTACCTCGACCTAGCCCCTGCGAAGGGGCCCGACAAAGTAAACTGGCGCTGCACCATCCTTTTTCGCATCTTCTCATGCTCTGCGCAGATCCATCCTTGTCGGGACCAGAGCTTGTCGGTGAAGCCCCCTGCTTGTCGCTGGATGCATCTTCCATGGTGGCCAGCTCATCATCCGCCTTCCTCTCCGCTACTAACGCAGCACTAACCACTTGATTGGTTGCCGCTAAATATAGCATCAACTTCTCTCGTGGCTTAGGTGCGACAAGCACTAGAGTGGAGGATAGGTATCTCTTCAAGTCCTGTAGCGCAGCCTCCGCTTCCGGAGTCCATTTCATTGGACCCGCCTTTTTCAAAATTTTGAAAAATGGCAGGGCGCGCTCAGCAAACCTAGAGAAAAACCTACAGAGAGCAGCAACGCAACCGGCAAGTCTTCGTACATCCTTGACGCGCTTGGGTGCTTCAATCTGCTCAATGGCCTTGATCTTGTCGGGATTGGCTTCAATTCCCCTACGAGACCACGAAGAACCGAGAAGCTTGCGGAGGAACTCCAAACACGCACTTCTCGGGATTGAGCTTGAGGTTGATCTTGCGCAGATTAGCAAAGGTTTCATCCAAATCTTGAATCAGAATTGCCCTGTCCTTGCTTTTGACCACTATGTCATCCATATAGGCTTCCACATTTCTGTGTATTCTTGCAAATGTTGAACCGGCATTCTTTAATCCGAAAGGCATCCGTACAAAACAGTATGTGCCACATGGGGTAATGAATGCGGTTTTCTCTTCATCCTCTTCTGCGATGACGATCTGATGATATCCTGAGTACGCGTCAAGAAATGAAAGCAAATCACATCCAGCCGTGGAGTCCACAATCTGGTCGATACGCGGCAAGGGAAATGGGTCTTTGGGACAAGCTTTATTAACATCTGTGAAGTCGACACAAAGTCTCCATTTCCGATTTGCCTTGCGTACAACTACATGATTGGCCAACCACGTAGGATGGAGCACTCCTCTGACAAGGCCTGCTGCTTCCAATTTCTTGATCTCTTCTGCTATGAATTCTTGGTGCTCCACTGCCTGTTTCCTGACTTTCTGCTTGATGGGTCGCGCATGAGGACAGACAGCGAGATGGTGCTCAATTACTTTCCTGGGAACACCGGGGATGTCAGACGGTTGCCATGCAAACACGTCGACGTTCGCCCGCAGGAAAGCAATGAGCGCACTTTCCTATTTAGGGTCAAGCGTGGCACTGATGGTGAAGGTACCACCAGTGCCGCCCTCCTTTGCGGACACCTTCTTGGTCTCTGGAGCCGCCATCGTCTTCTTACACTTGCCGGTGGAGCTCGATGGTGCGTCCTCGACGGTAGCGCAGCACTCAGGAGAGTGCGCTTGCGGAGTGGGCATCGAGCTCTTGCGGACTTGGTCTTCTTCTTCCCCCCGGGAGCTTCAGCGGCAAGTGACTTGCTATCTGCTGCGGCTGCTGCTTCCTGGTAGATCTTGTCGGCGCAAATAAGAGCATCCTTCTTGTCGCCAGGGACAGAAATGACACTTATCTGGCCGGGCATCTTGAGTAAGTTGTATGCATAATGAGAGGCTGCCATGAACTTGGCGAGTGTTGGACGGCCAAGTATCCCATTGTAAGGCAATGGGAAATCAGCAACGTCGAACGTTACCCTCTCAGTCCTGAAGTTTAGCTCGCTGCCAAATGTTACCGGCAACGTAATCTTCCCCTTCGGCTAGCTCCTTCCCGGATTAATTCCTTGGAATGTGCCAGTCTCTTCAAGCTCGCTGTCAAGGATCTGAAGCTTCTGGAGCACTGCAGACGAGATCAGGTTTAAGCCGGCCCCGCCGTCAACTAGAATCTTGGTGACCTTGAGGTTGCGGATAGTTGGTGAGACCAACATCGGCAAGCACCCGACCACAGTTATGCGATCAGGGTGGTCCTCAATATCAAAGATGATAGGCGTGCTGGACCATTTCAGAGGCTTGCGTTACTCTACGGATGGTTCTGCTGCATTAACTTCCCGCATCCACTGCTTGAGTTGGCGGTGTGAAGTATGCAGAGAGGCACCACCGTCAACGCAGAGGACCTCTGTGGCTTTCTGAAACTCCTGCTCATCGGTCTCGTCGTCTTTCATATCTTCATCGTCTTCGTCGTCTTCATCTTTGTCGCGGCCGCGGTGCGATCTGTCTCCTTGCCGCTGCTTGGCCTTGCCGCGGCGTCCTCCCCGGCCGGGTCGCTTCCTGCTTATTCCCCCAGCACCTTCCTGGGCCTTCTCCTTGTCGCACCGCTCGTACTCAGCCTTCTGCTGTTCAACAAGCTGCTCGACCTTCTTGCAGCTCTGGAGGTCATGGCCCTTAGTGCGGTGGATCTTGCGAGTCTTGCTTGTTGGAGCTGTCACAGCTTGTCGGCGGCCACCACGGCTGGCAGTTGGCGCCCGCGGCAACTTCCTTGCCGGAGTTACCAACCTTAGCTTTCTTGGCGTCGCCTCCGTTGCCGGACTGCTCGACAACTAGCACGTCCTTGCCTTTCTTCTTTCTGTTATTCCGTCGCCGGCTCTTCCTTGCCGGGACAATCTCTTCACTATCAGATCCTGCTTCTGCATTCTCTCACGAGTCTTCTCCCTTCCTCAGCACGTGCACATTTGTCGGCCAAGGCATACAGCTCACTGACGTCCTTGACTTTGCACATCGCCATCTCTTCCCTCATCCTGCGGTTCCGCACGTTTTGATGAAACGCGCTGATCACCACGGCAGGGTGGACATCTGGGATGTTGTAGTGCACACGGCTGAATCTCTGGATGAACTTGCGGGGACTCTCCTTCCTTACAGGCGGCGAGATGAAGGTCGCTTTCAGCCATGAGGCTTGTGGCCGCTGTGAAAGCGCCGACAAACTGATGGCATAGATCTGCCAAGAAGATATGGAGCTATCCGGCAAGTGCATGAGCCAAGATCGACATTGGGCTTGAGCACCGGGAAGTAGTTGGCGAGGATCTTGTCGTCTCGCCCTCCGCAGCTTGCACCGCAATGGCGTGAATCTTGAGGAACTCCGGCGGGTGCGTCCTGCCATCGTACTTCTCTATGCGTCGGCTTGAAATTCTTCTTGCTGGGCCTTTGGAATTGCCGCAGCGCTGCAGTGAAGCAGGGCAACCTACCGCGTCTGACAAGTCGCTGGTTCCCTGGCGCATGCATGTCGACAGAGGGCCCAGCGCGCTGGTCGGATTGACGTCGCGCTTCCCTTCGGTGCTCGATGCGAGTTCGAGCGTCTTCTTGTTGTCGTTCGTGAAGAACTTGGTGCTAGTCGCGACGAGCTCATGGATCCGACGACGCGGTGGAATCGCTGTCGAGGTGGATCCGACGAGTCGGCGATCTTGGCCTTCGGGGTGGAGAGTGCATGGTGGTTGCACCCCCACCGATCTCGTCGCCACCAGCTCGTGCCTTGTCGCCTTGCCGCGGCTGTGATGTGCTTGGTTGCCGCGGAGCGTCGCCGTTGGCAAAGCCGATGAGACTCTGAATGGTGGCCCTCCATTCGTCGACCTTGTTTGCCGTTGGAGGGTAGTCTAGAATCAGTTGAGCTCTCGTCAAAGCTTCCGCTGGAGTGGTGGGTGGCAGTGGTGAACGGTGCGAGGAGCGGGATATGCTCGAACTTCTAACTATGTTAGAAGGAGCAGCATCCCGTCCAGGCGACCGTACCCGCTTCGTGCCGACATCTTTGGCGTGCTGCGCTGGTCTTGAGGGCCTCGCGATCCTCCGGCTCGGTCTTGATCCAGCGAGCGTATGGTACTATAAATACCATGGCGCTGGCAGTCCGCATCTCTGAGGCTGGCGCGGGGCGTGTCACGGACGCCGAGGTCTGCGCGGCCTTGTCCTTGGACTTGGCAGCGTCATGGGCTCCCTACGTCGGCGCCCGTTCTTCGCGGCGTCTTCCCCACCACTCGTCAGCTCCGGGGTGGTGGGTTTGACGCGGCAGCTCTGCTGCGCTGAAGCCTTCTTCTTCGGTGGCATGTCGATGAAGATGATGAAGATGTCGCTCGTGTGAGCGCGGATCAGGTTCACACAGCCTCGGCGCCCTACAGCATGCCAAAGATGTCGGGAGGCTGATCGTGCCAAGAACACCTATGGGGCGGCGGACGGACCCCTTCGATTCGGTGGGAGGCGGAGGTTGCATGAAGAGCAGATCGGCGAAGCACACGAGCAGTTACCCAGCCGGAGCTCTCCGAGAGATAATAATCCTACCGCTGCTTGTGCGATTGTATTGTGTTCTTGCTAGAGAGCTATGGGAGCTACAAGACCTAGCATGAGTGTCTCTGGTCTCAATGAATCCAACCTGAACCGAACCCTTTTTACGTTGCATGGGCCTCCTTTTATGGGCTCAAGGGGTCACCAACAGGTGGTAGCGTAGACAAGGGCAAAATGGGAAATAAGCTGCGGTTGGTACAGATACTTTATGCGGTGTATTCTACCTAACTCGACGGCAAGGGACAAAAGCATTAAATGCCCGTCCATGTCGCCTAAACGATCTACTTGAGGACCGTCGGGGCGCCACCGCTCGCCACGATGGCAATCTTGTCAGCGCCGCTTACCGCTGCTCTCCGCTGGCTGCACAGCCTCTTGACACGCTCGCTTGGAATGGTCCCATGGCGACACGTTGGTGGATGAGCTGGAGCTGAGATGAAGAGTGGTTGCCTGCCGCGGCAAGCGCCTTGCCGCGGTTGAATCCTTGTCGCTTCTGGGAGCTTGTCGCTCACCAAGCCTTCCCGGCAAGCTCCTCTTGCCGGGGTCTTGTCTTCTGCGTGCCTTGAGTAGCCTTCCCGGCAAGCTCCTCTTGCCGGGGCCTTGTCTCCTTGACTTGAATACTTTGTTCTTGAATGGCTCCAAAGGAACCGCGGAGGACCTTGGTGGTCACTAGGCAAGCCTTGCCGCGGGGTGTTGCAACTGTCCGTGCACGAGTTCGGGATACTAGGGTACCCCTACTCTAGTACACCGACATTTACTTATGCACGGGGTCTGCGCCCGGCTTCGTACAAAGGATTACATGCAACATCAGCAAGACTTGTACAAAAGGTGGTTGCCGGAACAGGTTAAGCAACCGCTTCTCTGAGTAAAACTTACGAAGATGCTCAATGTTCGAGGAGTTGCTCACGGAATGCCATCTTCGGTCTCAAAGCGGACAGCGCCAGTCCTAGTGACTCGTTTCACCGGTAAGGGCCTTCCCACTTCAGCGTCAACTTGTTGGAATTCTTGGCGGACTGAACACGCGAAGAACAAGGTCGCCTTCCTCGAGACTTCGGCATTAACTGCGGCTATGGTAGCGGCGCAAAGCTTCTTTGGTATCGAGCAGCTCGTCTGCGGCACGAAGGCGGTTCTCCTCAAGGAGCAGCGTCATCTTATCGCAAGCTGCTCTTGCTCAAGCTCATCATAGCGATCACTCGAGGTGACCGTATCTGAGTTCCGTGGGGAGAACTGCCTCTGCTCCATAGACTAGGCGAAAGGTGTCGGCGGTGGCTCGATTTGGCGTCGTCTGATCGACCAAAGAACCACCGGCAGCTCCTCAATCCAGTTCTTTCCGCACTTGCGCAGCTTTGTCGAAAGTCTGGTCTTGAGCCCGCGCAGCACTTGCGTCGCCCTCTCCGCTTGACCGTTACTTCTCGGATGAGCAAGCGAAGCGAAGCAGACCTTGGCGCCAAGATCTTGGGCGTCTTGCATGAAGGTGCGGCTCGTGAATTGCGTGCGTTGTCGGTGATGATCTGTTAGGGATCGAAGCGGCAAACAATCGACTGAAGAACTTGCTTGTTGTGCTGTCACCTTCCTCCTTGCTTCCACTTACGGCCACTTTGTGAACTTGTCGATCATAGCGTACAAGTACTCAAAGCCCCGACAACTTCGGGGAAGGGGCGAGGATGTCGAGCCCCGGACGAAAATGGCGAGGATAAAGGGTTCGTCGGAGAGCTTGAGCTGGCTGGTGTATCTGCTTGGAATGGGCCTGCACGCTTCACACTTGGTTACTTGTGCGATTGCATCACGGAGGCGGTCGGCCAAAGAAACCTTGCCGGAGCGCTTTGCGGCAAGTGCTCTTACACCAATGTGGTAACCACATATGCCTCCATGTATCTCGCCAACAGCTTTTGTCCGTCTTGCCGGTGAATACACTTCAATTTAACGCCGTTGAGTCTTCTTACATGCAGTGTGTTGTCGACAAACTGGTACATACTTGACTGCCGAGCTACTCTTTCCGCTTCTTCTTGCTCTCCGGAAGTTCTCTGTCTGAAGAAGCGGACAATCTGCTGTGCCCATCTTTGGAGCTTGCGGCTCGACAACAAGGACTAAAGGCACATCTGCTGCTGCGGGAACATCCGCTTCTCTGGCGAGAACACTGTGGCTCGGCCGGAGCTTGGCGTTCCCGGCAAGCTTGCGGAACAAAACTTGTCGGGGCGCTGCTTTAGCGGAACAAACCCTAGGGCTTGCGGAGCAGACTGCTCCTCGGCACCCTTGGTGCTGATCTTGAGACCTTCTTGGCGGCGGCTTGGGGAGCTCTGCGGAAAATAGTCACCAGAAATCAACTTCCTCTTCTTGCTCTGTCCGGTTGATGGCGTTCTGAGACGGTTGAGTCAGTTTGAGCACAAAGATCCCTGGTTCCACAGGTAACTTAAGTCGCGGCGCACTTGACGAGCCATCGGCAATGTCGTTCTGAGCTCTTGGAACATGTTCCATTTGTAGGCCGTCAAAGTGCTCTTCTAGCTTTCTCACTTCATAAACGTAAGCTTCCATCAACGGACTCTGATAATTCTTGTTCACTTGGCGGACGACAAGCTGTGAGTCACCCTTGACAATGAGCTTCTTGATCCCAAGGTCTGCTGCGATCCTGAGACCGGCAAGCAAACCTTCATACTCTGCGGTATTGTTCGTTGCTTGCTCCTTGGGAAAGTGCATCTGGACTACGTACTTGAGGTGCTCTCCGGTGGGTGCAACAAGTAGCACGCCCGCACCGGCACCTTGCAGTGAGAAGGCACCATCAAAGTACATCAGCCACTCTTTTCTTGCTTCCTTGACGGGGATGCTCGTTTCTGGAATTTCTTCATCTTGTGTTCGCGTGCATTCTGCTATGAACTCCGCCAATGCTCTGCTTTGGATAGTTGAAGTGCTCTCAAACTTGAGGCCAAAGCTTGACAGTTCCAGTGCCCACTCGACAATCCTGCTGTTGCTTACGGATTTTGAAGTATCCTCTTGATGGAAAAGCAGTGGCGGTTGTGATCTCATGTGCTTGGAAGTAATGGCGCATCTTTCTCGAGGCCATGAGAAGGCGAAAGGAATTTCTGCACACGAGTACCTTGACCTAGCCCCTGCGAAGGGCCGACAAAGTAAAGCTGGCGCTGCACCATTCTTTTCTGCATCTTCTCAGCGCTGCGAGATCCATCTTTATCGGGACGAGCTTGCGGTGAAGTCCCCAGCTTGTCATTGGATGCATCTGCCGTGGTTGCTGGCTCATCATCCGCCTCCCTCCCGCTACTAACGCAACACTAACCACTTGATTGGTTGCCGCTATATATAGCAACAACTTCTCTTGTGGCTTAGGTGCGACAAGTGTTGGAGTGGAGGACAGGTATCTCTTTAAGTCTGCAGTGCAGCCTCCGCTTCGAGTCCATTTCATTGGACCAGCCCTTTTCAATATTTTGAAAAATGGCAGGCGCGCTCAGCGAGACCTAGAGATAAACCTGCTGAGAGCAGCTACGCAACCGGCAAGTCTTCGTACATCCTTGACGCGCTTTGGTGCTTCAATCTGCTCAATGGCCTTGATCTTGTCGGGATTGGCTTCAATTCCCCTCTGAGACACGAAGAACCCGAGAAGCTTGCCGGAGGGAACTCCAAACACACACTTCTCGGGATTGAGCTTGAGGTTGATCTTGCGCAGATTAGCAAAGGTTTCATCCAAATCTTGAATCAGAATTGCCCTGTCCTTGCTTTTGACCACTATGTCATCCATATAGGCTTCCACATTTCTGTGTATTTGCGGCTCAAAAGCGTCATGGACTACCCTTGCAAATGTTGAACCAGCATTCTTTAAACCGAAAGGCATCCATACGAAACAGTATGTGCCCCTTGGGGTGATGAATGCGGTCTTCTCCTCATCCTCTTCTGCCATGAAGATCTGATGGTATCCTGAGTATGCATCAAGAAATGAAAGCAAGTCACATCCGGCCGTGGTGTCAACAATCTGGTCGATCTCGCGGCAAAGGAAATAGGTCTTTGGGACAAGCTTTATTGACATCGGTAAAGTCGATACAAAGCCTCCATTTCCGTTTGCCTTGGCGCATGACTACAGGGTTGGCAAACCACGTAGGATGGAGCACTCCTCTGACAAGGCCTGCTGCTTCCAATTTCTTGATTTCTTCTGCGATGGATTCTTGGCGCTTCTTTGCTGCTTCGACTTTACGCTTGGCGGGGCGCGCATGAAGGCAGGCGGCAAGATGGTGCTCGATTACTTTCACAGGAACACGGGGATGTCGGACGGTTGCCACGCAAATCGTCGGCGTTCGCCCATGAGAAAGCAACGGCAGCTTTCTATTTAGGGTCGAGAGTGGCAGCGATGGTAAAGGTACCACCGGTGCCATCCTCCTTGGCGGACACCTTCTTGGTCTCTGGTGGAGCTGCCATTGTCTTCTTACACTTGCGGTGGAGCTCGATGGTGCGTCCTCGGCGGTGGCGCAGCACTCGAAGAGGTGCGCTTGCGGAGTGGGCATCGAACTCTTCTTTGGACTTGGTCTTCTTCTTCGCCCGGGAGCTTCAGCGGCAAGTGACTTGCGATCATTGCGTGCTCTTTGCTTCCGGTAGAGTTGAACTAGCTTTATAAGCTAGTTCAAATAATTTTAAACTAGAGTTGAACTAGCTCTATAGCCTAGTACAAATAATTTTACACTAGAGTTGAACTAGCTCTATTAGCTACTTAAAACAATTTTACCCTAGAGTTGTACTAGCTCTATAGCCTAGTACAAATAATTTTACACTATAGTTGAACTAGCTCTATAAGCTAGTTCAAATAATTTACACTAGAGTTGAACTAGCTCTATAGCCTAGTACAAATAATTTTACACTAGAGTTGCACTAGCTCTATAAGATAGTTAAAATAAGTTTACAATAGAGTTGAACTAGCTCTATAGCCTAGTACAAATAATTTTATAGTAGAGTCGTATTTGCTCTTACACTAGAGTTGAACTAGCTCTATAAGCTAGTTAAAACAATTTACCCTTGAGTTAAACTAGCTCTATAGCCTAGTACAAATAATTTTACACTAGAGCTGAACTAGCTCTATAAGCTAGATCAAATAATTTTACACTACAGTTGAACTAGCTCTATAAGCTAGTTCAAATAATTTTCCACTAGAGTTGAACTAGCTCTATAGCCTGGTACAAATAATTTTACACTAGAGTTAAACTAGCTCTATAGCCTAGTTCAAATAATTTTACACTAGAGTTGAACTAGCTCTATAAGCTTGTAAAAATAATTTTATAATAGAGTTTAACTAGCTCTATAAGCTTATACAAAAAAAAATTAGACTAGAGTTGAACTAGCTCTAGAAGCTAGATCAAATAATTTTACACTAGAGTTGAACTAGCTCTATAAGCTAGTTCAAATAATTTTACACTAGAGTTGTACTAGCTCTATAAGCTAGTTCAAATAATTTTACACTAGAGTTGAACTAGCTCTATAGCCTAGTACAAATAATTTTACACTAGAGTTGAACTAGCTCTATAAGATAGTTCAAATAAGTTTACAATAGAGTTGAACTAGCTCTACAGCCTAGTACAAATAATTTTACATTAGAGTCGTATTTGCTCTTACACTAGAGTTGAACTAGCTCTATAATTTAGTTCAAATAATTTTACAATAGAGTTGAACTAGCTCTATAAGCTAGTTCAAATTATTTTACACTAGAGTTGAACTAGCTCTATAAGCTAGTTCAAATAATTCTACACTAGAGTTGTACTAGCTCTATAAGCTAGTTCAAATAATTTTAGACTAGAGTTGAACTAGCTCTATAGCCTAGTACAAATAATTTTACACTAGAGTTGAACTAGCTCTATAAGATAGTTAAAATAAGTTTACAATAGAGTTGAACTAGCTCTATAGCCTAGTACAAATAATATTATAGTAGAGTCGTATTTGCTCTTACACTAGAGTTGAACTAGCTCTATAAGCTAGTTAAAACAATTTTACCCTTGAGTTGAACTAGCTCTATAGCCTAGTACAAATAATTTTACACTAGAGTTGAACTAGCTCTATAAGCTAGATCAAATAATTTTACTGATGAGTTGAACTAGCTCTATAAGCTAGTTCAAATAATTTCCACTAGAGTTGAACTAGCTCTATAGCCTGGTACAAATAATTTTACACTAGAGTTAAACTAGCTCTATAGCCTAGTTCAAATAATTTTACACTAGAGTTGAACTAGCTCTATAAGCTTGTAAAAATAATTTTATAATAGAGTTTAACTAGCTTTATAAGCTTATACAAAAAAATTAGACTAGAGTTGAACTAGCTCTATAAGCTAGATCAAATAATTTTACACTAGAGTTGAACTAGCTCTATAAGCTAGTTCAAATAATTTTACACTAGAGTTGAACTAGCTCAATACCCTAGTACAAATAATTTTACAATAGAGTTGAACTAGCTCTATAAGCTAGTTCAAATAATTTTACACTACAGTTGAACTAGCTTTATAGCCTAGTACTAATAATTTTATACTAGTGTAGAACTAGCTCTATAAGCTAGTTCTAATAATTTTACACTAGAGTTGAACTAGCTCTATAACCTAGTTCAAATTATTTTCCACTAGAGTTGAACTAGCTCTATAGCCTAGTACAAATAATTTTACACTAGAGTTAAAATAGCTCTATAGCCTAGTTCCAATAATTTTACACTAGAGTTGAACTAGCTCTATAAGCTTGTACAAATAATTTTACACTAGAGTTGAACTAGCTCTATAAGCTAGTTGAACTAACTCTATAAGCTAGTTCAAACATTTTTACACTAGAGTTGAACTATGTCGGGGAGGCTGATCGTACCCACGAACACCTATGCGACCTGGCGGACCGAGTCCCTTGTGGTTCGGTGGGGGGGCGGAGATTGCACAAAGAGCAGATCGAGGCGATGCACATGAGCAGTTTACCCAGCTTCGGAGCTCTCCGGAGAGATAATACTCCTACTGCTGCTTGGTTGATTGTATTGTGTTCTTGCTAGGGAGCACAGAGAGCTACAAAACCTAGCTTGTGTGTGTGTAGTATCGAATGAGTCGAACTCTCGCTGAGCCGAACCGAACCCTTTCTACGTTGCACACGGGCCTCCTTTTATAGGCTCAAGGGGTCACCTGTCACATCCCTAGAATTGCTTGACATTAGTTGCATTAAGGCATTCATGTCATCATGTTAATTTCCATGAAAATTGAAATGGGGATTTGTGAAACCCTCAGAATCATTTTGGAAATGACCTAAATAAAAATCGCTCCAAAAGGGTCCAAGAAAATGCTCATGTGGCCCTCTGAAAATATTGGGCAGAGATAACAACCTAACCAATATTTTTAGGATCCCATAAAGTATTTATTTTGGGCATTTGGAATTAATACATTAAATATTTGCCTTGGATATATATTATTATATATATATAATATTGTCCAAAATTGTGCCCTTTGTTGGGGAGCTCGGAATAATATAGTTAGCTCCTGCAAAATTGGCATAATTAAATAAATTAGTTTGGTACTTTAAATAAATCAAAACAGATGTCGGAAAATTAAGCAGAAATAAAAGGGATGCTTACAGCTTACCTAGCGCCCGAACCGCCCAGTTCTTTCCCCCCCTGTTGGCCGGCCGGTTGGCCCAGCCCACCGCCTCCTCCTGTCGCCTTCCTCCTCTGCCGGGGGAGGGGCAGGCGCGTCCCGACGCACGCGCCGCCCGCTCGCCACGACTCCAGCTGCTTGCCGCTTCCCTCTCGCCTGGGCCCGCCACGGAGGCGCCCAAGCCCCTCACTCTTTCCCCTCACTCTGCTCTCTCCCTCGTCCTCTGCTCCCTCTCAAGAGCACACCGGTGGCTTCGTCGCCGCCCTTCGCCGTAGCCACGGCCACCGGCCCTCCTCGCCTCGCCGGCGTGTCCATGGCCTCCGCCTAGCCCTCTCCTCCTCCTCACCAAGCCCCAGCGCGGAGCACCCAGGCGCCGCCCGCCGTTCTTTCCCCTCTCGGACCCTTGATCGCCGCCGCCTCGATTCGCCGTCGCCGGAGCGTCCCCGAGCCCCCTGAGCTTCCCTGCCGCCTCCCGGTGAGCCCCGGGTCATTTCCCCTCATCCCCCTCTGTCTCACGCGCCCTGTAGCCGCCGCCCTTGGTACCACCAAGCCGCCGTCCGCCATGGCGGCGAGCTCCGTCCCCGGCGCCTCTGCCTCGCCTAGCAGCTCCAGCCGCGCTCCGCTGCCCTCTAGGTGCTGCCCTAGCACCTCCGTTCACTCCCTACTAGCCACAACACCGCGGCCGCCCTTACCGAGTTCCGGCCGCCCGCATAGTTCGTCGCCGGCGTCGATCCCGCCGCCCGAGCTCCAACCACCCCACCGGGAACTTCAGCGCGTCCCGGCTCTCTGTAGGTACCTCCCGCCCCTTTTGGTGGCGGAATGGTCATTGCACTTGCGCCGCTTGTCCGTGGTTCGCCCGGCTAAACGCCGGCGCCCGTGACCGATGACGGCGTGGGTTGACCCTACTGGTTTGACCTCCCCCTCTCCTCAGCGACATGCGGGCCCCCGCCGCTAACTAAATTAGGTTAGTGTTAATTAGGTTAGGTTAGTTAGTTAGGCGCTGACGAGTGGGTCCCAGCGTCGGGTTTGACCTGGACAGCGCCCGTTGACGCTGGCGTCCTGCTGACGTCGGTGACACAATATATATTTTCTAGATTTAATTTAATTCAGTAAATTTCAGAAAATGCTCTAAACTTCTAAAATCATATAAATTCAACCGTAACTTCGGATTGAAATAATTTATATATGAAAATGATCAGAAAAATATGAAGAATCTGTTTATGCCATGATCATGCATGTTTGAACAAGCTAACATCACTGAATAGGATGAATCATGATTAGGGTAACTTATGAAATAGCATTTTGAGTTGGAATTCAACCTTGTTTGAATTCCTCCAACTAACGGATTATTATTGCATTAGGTGAATTCAGTACCTTAACATGATCATGCATCATATATGTGCATTGCATTGATTGTGTTCTTTCTCGATTGCGGTGTTGTTCCCTCCGGTGAGCGATGTACAAGCGATGATTATTCGATGACACCGATGAAGAACTATTATCTTGAAGTGCCGGGCAAGCAAAACCCCTTGTTCATTCGATACAATCCCACTCTCTCGCTCCTGCTCTATTTTACTGCATTAGGGCAACAACGATTCAAGCTGTTACTTGCTGCGGTAGCTGAACCCCTTGATCCTTTGCATGACTGTCATTCCACGATAATTAGATGAAACCCACTAGCATGAGTAGGAGTTGTTTGAGCCCATGTTGTGCCTACTCATTTATGCTTGTTTGTCATGCCTGCTCTGCTTAGAGTTGAGTCGGTCTGATTCATCGGGAATGAATTGGAATTGTTGTGAACATGTCCTATTGTGTGTGAGCTAAGTGTGTGAACACGATTTGGTAAAGGTAGCGGTGAGAGGCCATGTAGGAGTACATGGTGGGTTGTCTCATTGCAGCCGTCCTCGAGAACTGAGTTACTGTGTTTGTGATCCATGAAACAGTTACTACCACGCATTGGGCCGAAACCAATGGACCCTCTCGGCTTCTTGACCACCCTTGTCCTCGGTCAGGGAGTTGCAAGTAGTTTCGGTGTTTGTAGCATCTTTGGGGGCCGCATAGCGCTGACCTTAGGGGTGGGTTGTGTTGCGGTGGCACCGTGGGGTGTGTGCGAGTGCCCGTTTGGTATCTCGGGAACCCTGCACACATCGTTCGGGGCTGTATGGGAAACCTCGGCGGACTCCTGCGGATGGAACCGAATAGGCGATAAACCTGGACTAGGGACTTGAGTGTTTAGGTAGGCGTGGCCGACACCCACGTTGGGCTTCCGCTTGAAGGTTGCAGTACATGTCGTGTAAACGGCGATAAGTGGTGAGCGTGTGTGAAGAAGTATACCCTGCAGGGTTTAATATGATCTATTGAATAGCCGTGTCCACGGGAAGGACTTCAGGTTGCCTATATCGGTTCATAGACAAGTGAAAGTGGATACTCTAAAATCGCAAGATAAGCGTGAGTGCTATGGATGGCGTTCTCGTGAGGGAGGCGGGGGCGGGTCCATAGTGGCGTATTGACATGGTGAATATGTGGACTCGTGTGCGCCACCTCAAAAGAGTTATTTGCGATCGTAGTTCGGGATAGCCACCGAGTCAAAGCTGGCTTGCTGCGGTCAAACTCCACCACCCCCTTTTGATAATGATGCATATGTAGTTAGTTACGATGTAAGTCTTGCTGAGTACAATTGTACTCACGTTTGCTTATTTTATGTTTTGCGAGAGGCGTCGGTCTCACTAGTAGTTCGCTTGGACTTGACGTTTAGCTTGTTACCTCAGCTACGATCTTGTGCCTCGGCGGGATCGGTAGATAGTCGGGCTTCTCAGCCTTTTTCATTTATAGTTATGCGTACTCGGACATGTTTAGCTTCGCTTGTGCTTTGACTTGTATGCTCGAGTGTTGGGTCATGAGACCCATGTTTGTAATACTCGCTCTTGAGCCTAATGAATAATATCTGAGTCGTAGAGTTATGTTGTGATGCCACGTCGTATTTACACATATTGAGCATATTGTGTGTATGTTTGAAATGCTTGGTATGTGTGGGATCCGACAAACTAGTTGTTTATCCTTGGCAGCCTCTCATATGGGAAATGTAGTCTCGTGCCTCCGGCGATAGTAGTCCGCTTCAGCCGGTTCACGGAGTCTGCTAGCCCAGCACTCTGCTTGGACACTTTTGGCGGCGTGTGTCTCACTTCGTTCCTATATCATCCCTTGAAATGTCACGCGGTGTTATTGAGTCCTGCCTAGCCTGCTACAGCCGGGATGCGGAGTCTGTTAGCCAGTGCTACAGCCGAATACATCGTTGATGACCGACATGCTCGAAGTGTTTCATGTATACTGTCCCCATAGGTTAGTGCCGCTTTGGGTTCACGACTAGCCATGTCGGCCCGGGTTCTTTGTCATGTGGATGCTAGCGACACTATCATATCGTGAGCCAAAAGGCATAAGCGGTCCGGGCCATGGTAAGGCGACACCGTGGGAATACCGTGCGTGAGGCCGCAAAGTGATATGAGGTGTTACCAGCTAGGTCGATGTGACTTGGAATCGGGGTCTGACAGCGTTGGTATCGAGCTTTGTTGCTGTAGGATTACCAAGCCAAACTGGTGAAGTTGTGTCTAGAAATGCTTTAGTTATATAAGGGAATTGATTGTGGAAGGAGCGTAAGGCTCTTTTTACTCCTTATACCTCATGGCCTTCTGATCTGAGTCATCCTCTTCTCTTCTACGGGGTTTAAGAACTAGGCTTCTCATCTATCTATTAGGATGACGTGTTACTAATCCATAGACTTGTAAGATTGTTGGTTTTAATCCCCAGTTCAGTTCCTACCATTTCTGTATGATAACTGTTGATCTCGGAATCTTGTTATGATGTTGTTGAGTGGTTATGCCACCATTTTCTGCAGGGTGTCTCAAATCATTTTGAGCATTTACAGCCGTTATCTGTCGAGTCATCCAGGTCTCTAAATAGTCGATGCATTTGCAAATTCTTCCTTCCGTTCGATGACCTTTTGGTCAGAATAAGCACACTAATCGGTAAGTTGAGGTACTTTGTTGCCTCGACATATATGTTGGAACTATTATTATGACCCTAGGTGTTTAGGAAGTCACCTAGCAATTTAACTATGCTTTTGTATCCCGGTGTGATGATTAAGCCATCATTTTCGAAAGCATCCCGTGATGCCGTTTAGTAGTAGGCATTCTACTCCTGGGTTTCTGAACCCGAGATTCACCCTACCTCATGTTGTTAGTATTTGCTAGTGCCTTCAGGATATTAGTACCCTTTGTGATAGTCCTCGAGGTCCGTGGTATTTCCTTCTTCCAAATACTACGAACCGCTTATGGCAGAAGTTCTTGAGCCAAAACATCACAATAAGAGTGCTCTTGAGGAGTTCTCCATTTATAATTGTGAATCTGCCAGTTCTACCTTTCTGCATGGGTTATCCGGAAGAAATGTTGAGCTTCGTTCGACATACTAATCTGTGCATCTACAACTCAGAAAATTATATGTTCCTTTGAGTTGCTCTCTTTAGTTGCATCCCGACCATCATCTATCAATTGATAGCCAAGGGTATGTGTGCATTTGTGTTCATCGATGCATTTTATTCTTGTGGTCCGTCAAGCCATTCTATTCGGAATGACTAGGAGAAACAAACTCGATACCTCATCCATTTCTAGGATTGGGTCAAAGTAGTTGTATCCCATGAGATCAAAAGCGCCAATTCAGCTTTTGTTCTGTTCTACCTTGGAGTGTTACCATCTTTATGTCAAGAGTGTCATGAGGATTGCACTAACTCTCATGAATTTTTGACGTAGTGATACTCCTCACCATCATCATTCATCCCTCGGTCCTCGTGTTGTTGCAACCGGAATACCGACAAGTGAATTTTGATGTGTGAAATCAATACCCCGAGCAACTTGTTGCTTGGTAGTTAATGGACAATACTCTCATTCTTAGCGTGTTGGTTATTGAATCATCGTCCTAAGATTGATCGTGCTACCTAGTCCTTAATTCTGGTGCACACCTCGATTGATGAGTTAGGATTGTGTCAAGTCCTCACTCATTTGATCATTTCGTCTTGCCCTGAAAAGCAAGATCGCTCTCGAGCTTAGTAACATACCGGTGGTTCGTGACTTTCCAATTATCTTCTTGGAAGTGTTACCGGGTGTTCCCTGACGGTTATGTTAAGCTCGTGATCAAGTCAGTTTCTTATGAACCACCCTTCTCCAAGAATCTGTGTTGAATACCCCTGAGCTAGTCGGTTAAGCTAGACAACAACTTGGAGAGTTGGAAGATAAAAGCTTGACCAACTTAGCTCGATCCAAAGGGATATTCTTGTGTAGTGTGTGTTGAAGAAGGATGATATCTTCATCGATTGGTCCTGTGATCAGTTCTTGGACCTATTGTCTTATCAACTCTTTGATTCGAGTATGGGCCATTGTCGAGTCAAATCAGAACCAACGATATCCGTAATGTTGTCTTACTCGTGGTTAACCCCTCGAGCATACCCATTACATCTTTGGTCTGACCAATGCTAACACCGTGTTCACATGATGGTGGAAGTCCAGTGATATGGAAATTCCGATGAGTTGCTGTTGAGCCCATCAGTAGCATTTTGTCTCCCCCATGAGTCATGTTGAGCATCAACCTAGTGTTGGAAACTTGTGTAAGCAATTCTTCGTGTTTCGTTCATGAAGCATATGTTTGGATGAAAGTAGTGACTTCCTCTAATTCATGTGCCTTAGGGGTAAGTTGCCGCCATGAATTTGAGAAAGGTTTGTTTTGTTCCTTTGGAATCATCCCAAGTCAGTCATGCACGCGTGCGAAGTATTCTATGGTGCGATAGGTGATCATCTTCATTCCATATGGATTCCATAGCACACTAAGCCACTGATTGAATTGTTCAAGGAGAAGGAGTTCCTTCATAATAACTAGTCATGACTTATGATAGGACTTCGTTATCCTCGATGATGGTTCCCAACCGAACTTCGGTAGTGTTCTATTATAAGACTACCATGTGGTCATGCTTGTCTAGGACAACGTGTTCACATGTTTGTAGCAAAACCAGCTCATGTTTTGGAGCTTGCTATCGTAGTTCATATCCGAGAATCTCATGGCGCCATCTCGTAAAATTGTGTTGCAACCCTTCATTTTCAGACATGATGAGTCTGAATATCCTAACACCAACCAGATCTAAATCTCGGCAGATATGATGGTTGGAACAATCGAACAGGTTGCATTTCGTTCCCAGCTTGCACCGTCCTTGTGCCATTTCACTATGGGCTGCCTTCTTAGTAATTTCTGTTCAAGATCATCCTCAAAAGTGGACTTACCATAGGTCCCCCCACCTTCGATGATAAGCAAATCATCCATTGCGTTGTCTTCAACAAGGTAGTCCACATCATCCATTCTAGTCCGGGTGTACTATTCCTTTGCACTCCGTCAAACGATCGTTGTGATTGCCTTTGGCTGGTATAAAAGGTTCCAATGATCTATGGATCAAAAGTAATTCTTTTTGCCACTTAAGGGAATAGTTCCTTGCGCCACCTTTCTCGAAGTGTCCCGTTACGGAATCATGATAAATATCTTCTCGCCACCTTGACACCATCCACCATCTTCCTAAAGCGTGGAATTGTTGCCACTAATCAAACCTCGTTGTTGTTCTTCCATCCCTCTCGATGCATTTTATGTCTCAACTCGAGATATGTCACCACCTCAGTCCGTGAGTCGATCATGTCTACTTGATCTTCATGAAGATCGAATCATGTAGGGCTTCCCCTTCTTTCTGTTGTCGTGTCGGGTGAAGATCTCGAAGACGTCAAGACCAAGAAGATGGAGTGAACCAACATCTTGAGAAGGCAATTGGATCATGGGAATTGTAATAGCTTGTGACCTCCCTTTTCCTCTTACCTCCGTCTTGAATCTCGGCGAGATTCTTGTTTAGTGGGGTGAGTTATCACATCCTAAATTGCTTGACATTAGTTGCATTAAGGCATTCATGTCATCATGTTAATTTCCATGAAAATTGAAATGGGGATTTGTGAAACCCTCAGAATCATTTTGGAAATGACCTAAATAAAAATCGCTCCAAAAGGGTCCAAGAAAATGCTCATGTGGCCCTCTGAAAATATTGGGCAGAGATAACAACCTAACCAATATTTTTAGGATCCCATAAGTATTTATTTTGGGCATTTGGAATTAATACATTAAATATTTGCCTTGGATATATATTATTATATATATATAATATTGTCCAAAATTGTGCCCTTTTGTTGGGGAGCTCTGGAATAATATAGTTAGCTCCTGCAAAAATTGGCATAATTAAATAAATTAGTTTGGTACTTTAAATAAATCAAAACAGATGTCAGAAAATTAGAAAACAGAAATAAAAAGGGATGCTTACCTGGCTTACCTAGCGCCCGAACCGGCCCAGTTTCTTTCCCCCCTGCTGGCGGCCGGTTGGCCCAGCCGCCACCGCCTCCTCCTGTCGCCTTCCTCCTCTGCCCGGGAGAGGCAGGCGCGTCCGGCAGACGCGCACGCCGCTTCGCCACGACTCCAGCTGCTTGCCGCTTCCCTCTCGCCACTGGGCCGCCTGAGGAGGCGCCCAAGCCCCTCACTCTTTCCCCTCACTCTCTGCTCTCTCCCTCGTCCTCTGCTCCCTCTCAGAGCACACCAGCCGGCTTCATCGCCACCCTTCGCCGTAGCCACGGCCACCAGCCCTCCCTCGCCTCGCCGGCGTGTCCATGGCCTCCGCCTAGCCCTCTCCTCCCTCCTCACCAAGCCCCCCGACGCCGGAGCACCCCGAGGCGCCGCCCCGCCGTTCTTTCCCCTCTCGGACCCGCCGATCGCCGCCGCCTCGATTGGCCGTCGCGGGCGTCCCGAGCCCCAGAGCTACCTGCCGCCTCCGGTGAGCCGGGTCATTCCCCTCATCCCCTCATCTCCACGCGCCTGTAGCCGCCGCCCTTGGGCACCAAGCCGCCGTCCGCCATGGCCGGGCGAGCTCCGTGCCCCAGCGCCTCTGCCTCGCCTAGCAGCTCGGCCGCTCCGCTGCCCTCTAGGTGCTGCCTAGCACCTCCGTTCACTCCCCTCGAGCCACAACACCGCGGCCGCCCTTACCCGAGTTCCGGCCGCCCGCATAGTTCGTCACCGGCGTCGATCCCGGCCGCCCCGAGCTCCAACCACCCCACCAGGAACTTCAGCGCGTCCCCAGCTCTCTGTAGGTACACTCCCCGCCCCTTTTGGTGGCGGAATGGTCATTGCACTTGCGCGCGCCGCGTTCGTTCGCCCGGCTAACGCCGGCGCCCGTGACCGATGACGGCGTGGGTTGACCCTACTGGTTTGACCTCCCCTCTCCTCAGCGACATGCGGGCCCGCTTGCCTAACTAAATTAGGTTAGTGTTAATTAGGTTAGGTTAGTTAGTTAGACGCTGACCAGTGGGTCCCAGCGTCAGGTTTGACCTGGACAGCGCCCCGTTGACCGCTGACGTCACACTGACGTCAGGCTGACACAATATATATTTTCTAGATTTAATTTAATTCAGTAAATTTCAGAAAATGCTCTAAACTTCTAAAAATCATATAAATTCAACCGTAACTCGGATTGAAATAATTTATATATGAAAAATGATCAGAAAAATATGAAGAATCTGTTTATGCCATGATCATGCATGTTTGAACAAGCTAACATCACTGAATAGGATGAATCATGATTAGGGTAACTTATGAAATAGCATTTTGAGTTGGAATTCAACCTTGTTTGAATTCCACTCCAACTAACTTGGATTATTATTGCATTAGGTGAATTCAGTACCTTAACATGATCATGCATCATATATGTGCATTGCATTGATTGCGTTCTTTCTTGTTTGCGGTGTTGTTCCCTCCGGTGAGCGATGTCAAGCGATGATTATTCGATGACACCGATGAAGAACTATTATCTTCAGAAGTGCCAGGCAAGCAAAACCCCCTTGTTCATTCCGATACAATCCCACTCTCTCGCTCCTGCTCTATTTTACTGCATTAGGGCAACAACGATTCAACTGTTACTTGCTGCGTTAGCTGAACCCCTTGATCCTTTGCATGACTGTCATTCCACGATAATTAGATGAAACCCACTAGCATGAGTAGGAGTTGTTTGAGCCCATGTTGTGCCTACTCATTTATGCTTGTTTGTCATGCCTGCTACTGCTTAGAGTTGAGTCGGGTGCGATTCATCGGGAATGAATTGGAATTGTTGTGAACATGTCCTATTGTGTGTGAGCTAAGTGTGTGAACACGATTTGGTAAAAGTAGCGGTGAGAGGCCATGTAGGAGTACATGGTGGGTTGTCTCATTGCAGCCGTCCTCGAGGAACTGAGTTACTGTGTTTGTGATCCATGAAACAGTTACTACCACGCATTGGGCCCGAAACCAATGGACCCTCTCGGCTTCTTGACCACCCTTGTCCTCGGTCAGGGAGTTGCAAGTAGTTTCGGTGTTTGTAGCATCTTTGGGGGGCCGCATAGCGCTGACCTTAGGGGTGGGTTGTGTTGCGGTAGGCACCGTGGGCCGGTGTACCGAGTGCCCGTTTGGTATCTCGGGAACCCTGCACACATCGTTCGGGGCTGTATGGGAAACCTCGGCGGACTCCTGCGGATGGAACCGAATAGGCGATAAACCGGACTAGGGACTTGAGTGTTTAGGTAGGCCGTGGCCGACACCCACGTTGGGCTTCCGCTTGAAGGTTGAGTACATGTCGTGTAAGCGGCGATAAGTGGTGAGCGTGTGTGAAGAAGTATACCCTGCAGGGTTTAATATGATCTATTGAATAGCCGTGTCCACGGGAAGGACTTCTGGGTTGCCTATATCAGTTCATAGACAAGTGAAAGTGGATACTCTAAAATCGCAAGATAAGCGTGAGTGCTATGGATGGCGTTCTCGTAGGGAGGCGGGGCGGGTCCATAGTGGTGTATTGACATGGTGAATATGTGGACTCGTGTGCGCCACCTCAAAAGAGTTATTTGCGATCGTAGTTCAGGATAGCCACGAGTCAAAGCTGGCTTGCTGCGGTCAAACTCCACCACCCCTTTTGATAATGATGCATATGTAGTTAGTTACGATGTAAGTCTTGCTGAGTACAATTGTACTCACGTTTGCTTATTTATGTTTTGCGAGAGGCGTCGGTCTCACTAGTAGTTCGCTTGGACTTGACGTTTAGCTTGTTACCTCAGCTACGATCTTGTGCCCTCGGCGAGATCGGTAGATAGTCGGGCTTCTCAGCCTTTTTCATTTATAGTTATGCGTACTCAGACATGTTTAGCTTCGCTTGTGCTTTGACTTGTATGCTCGAGTGTTGGGTCATGAGACCCATGTTTGTAATACTCGCTCTTGGAGCCTATTGAATAATATCTGAGTCGTAGAGTTATGTTGTGATGCCACGTCGTATTTACACATATTAAGCATATTGTGTGTATGTTTGAAATGCTTGGTATGTGTGGGATCCGACAAACTAGTTGTTTATCCTTGGCAGCCTCTCATATGGGGAAATGTAGTCTCGTGCCTCCGGCGATAGTAGTCCGCTTCAGCCCGGTTCACGAGTCCTGCTAGCCCAACACTCTGCTTGGACACTCGGCGGCGGCGTGTGTCTCACTTCGTTCCTATGTACATCCCGGGAAATGTCACGCGGTGTTATTCGAGTCCTGCCTAGCCTGCTACAGCCGGGATGCGAGTCTGTTAGCCAGTGCTACAGCCGAATACATCGTTGATGACCGACATGCTCGAAGTGTTTCATGTATGCCTGTCCCCATAGGTTAGTGCCGCTTTGGGTTCACGACTAGCCATGTCGGCCGGGTTCTTTGTCATGTGGATGCTAGCGACACTATCATATCGTGAGCCAAAAGGCGCAAAGCGGTCCGGGCCATGGTAAAGCGACACCGTGGGAATACCGTGCGTGAGGCCGCAAAGTGATATGAGGTGTTACCAGCTAGGTCGATGTGACTTGGAATCGGGGTCTGACATCACCACGGTGGCAATGTAGATGAGGGTACAAATGGAAAAACAGATGGTTGGTACACCGACATACGATTATGCGATGCATTATACCTAACTCGGCGGCAAGGGACAAGATCAATAAATGCCCGTCCCTGTCGCCTAAACAGTGCAACAGGGACCGTCAGGTGCGCCACCGTTCGCCACGATGGCCTTCTGTCAGCGCCGCTTATCGCTGCTCTCCGCTGGCTGCACAGCCCCTTGACACGCGTGCCTGGAATAGCCTCACGGCGACACGTTGACGGATGAGCTGGAGCGGAGATGCAGAGAGGTTGCCTGCCGCGGCAAGCGCCTTGCCGCGGCTGAACCCTTGTCGTACTCGGAAGCTTGTCGCTCACCAAGTCTTCCCGGCAAGCTCCTCTTGCCGGGGTCTTGTCTTCTTCGTGCCTTGAGTGGCCTTCCCGGCAAGCTCCTCTTGCCGGGGCCTTGAGTACTTTGTTCTTGAATGGCTCCAAAGGAACCGCGGAGGACCTTGGCGCTCACTAGGCAAGCCCTTGCCGCGGGGTGCTGCAACTGCCCGTGCACGAGTTCGGGATACTAGGGTACCCCTACTCTAGTACACAGCAGAGCCCGGGCCAGGCCACTGCGGCGCCAAGCTCTGTTGGGCCAGGCCCAAAAGCGATTGCAGGCACGCCTTGGCCTAGATCACGCTGTTACTCGCCCGGACCCACCCGTCCCCACGAACAGCAGCGCCCGAGCGTGGCGTCGTGGGAGAGATCGTGGGGGCTTTCTTTAGTGAAAGGAGGAGCGTCCCCCTCTCCCCCTATAAGCAGGGGAAGCAGGGGCAGGGCGCCCACCTCGCCATTCTTGTCACATCTCAAAAACCACCGCGCTCCCCCTTCTTTTCAAGTCCAAAGAAGCGGCGCGCCCTTCATTGCCACCGGCGCCACCAGCGCCGTCGGACTCCTCCACCCCCTCCGCCATGGCTCAAAGCCGACAAGGGGAAAGGCGTGAAGTCGGCCAAGGCGCAGCGGCTTGCGGCGCTGTGGAAGGCCAGGCCACCTTGACCCTCTGCTCGGCCTTGAAGGAGCTGAGGGAGGCTACTACCTCTTTTGGTCGGCGGAGACGGCAGGCGCACCAGCGCGCGAGGTGATCTCCGCCGCTGCATCCGAGAAGGTCTCATCGGGTATCCCTTCTTGGCGCTTTTCTTCTCTGCGGGCTCTGCCCGCCCTTTTCAATTCTTTGCGACATCATGAACACCTATGGCCTCCGCCTCCTTGATTTCCTCCCAACGCTGTCACGACCATGGCGGTTTAGCACACCTCTGCGAGAACTTTGTCGGAGTCCACCCAAATGTAGCCCTTTTCGCCACTACTTCATGCCCAGCGTTGAGAGGAGAGCCACTTGCGGAGGATTGCACGGATCTCTAGGATCGGCAAGAAAGAAGCTTATCTTGATGGAGAGCTCCATGACAAGTGGGAGGAGGAGAGCCGATTGGTGTTGGATCATAGAGGAGAACCCGAAGCCCTTCACTGCCCTGCGCCAAACTCCCATAGTACGCGGCCACGATTGGAGCAACTTGGTGCCGGAGGATGCCAAGTTGAAGATTGCCGTGACCCGGATCTTCCGCCTCAGGCATGCCGGGCTTACCGTGGGCGCTGTTGGCGCGGATTTCCTTCGCCGCCGCATCGCTCCCTTGCAGGAAAGGAGGAGACCTGCTTGGGAGTTCCAAAACACAGCGGATATCATGAGGCTGCGCCCAGGCCTCAACTGGAACTTCACCGTCCTGGAGCTGGATGCAATGCTGCTGGAGTTGTTCAAGCACGACGCAGATCACCCCGAGTGGTTCATGTTGCCGAGAGGGGTCGTTCCTTTGTGTAACAACTCGTCGCTTGACCGCATCCAGCGATGATGCCGTTGTGCGATTCCCATGGGATCGTTCCAACAGCGAGAGCCCGCCGACGACGTCGTGCAGCAGTTCTTCGACAGCTTGGAAGAAGTAGCGATCCGCGCCGATGGCGAAGTGGCTCACCGCGACACCACCGGCCTTGAGCTGCGGCGCGCCGCCACCAGGCTGGAGGCGGCGGAAGCTGCTGCTGCTTTGGTGAGTTCGGGTTCACCGTAGAGGCGAGGCAGCGAGGCAGCAAGCCTTGCCGACCGAGAGGAGCTTGCGGCGAGGAGGAGCAGGCCGAGCCAGCTGAGCGAGCGAGCCTGCGGCGCCTCCCTCCACCTTGGTAGCTTGCCGGAGGAGGCCACGGCCCCGCCAAGAAAGCGCCTCCGCAAGACGGGGAAGTGGCGGGGCCGGCGGGCGGGCCAACAACCGTCTCGCCGCGTGGCGCTCCACCGCGACAAGCTACATTGCAGGGGCGCCTCCGCCGCCACAGCCACCGGGCGGGGCCTTCAGGACCACGGCTCCCGCACCGCCAAGCGTCGAGAGGAGCCTACTCTTTCAGCTTTCGTCGCACCCGGGCGGGCGGAATTTGACTTCTCCGCTCTCAGCTCGAGGAAGAAGAAGAAGAGTAACACCTTGTCGCTGCTATTTGTAATTCTTGATTTGCTGCTTAGTCTTGCATCAGATTTGCTTCATTCTGAACTTTTCCTTCTTGGGGCGCTAGCTCGAGAGGCGTCGAAGAAACCAAGACCCGTTGGTTGTCGCCGAAGCGATCCCCCATTGCGACGGGAGGCACGTCTGAGACCCCATTGCCAGATCCGGCAACCCTTCTTGAGCAGCCCCCAGCACAGCCCCCAGCGTAAGTATTTGGTTTATTTCTTACGATTAGGTGTGCGTGGGCGCTCCTTCTTCTTGATATCTGGCTTGTTGATTTGTGTAGGAAGCGAGCAGCCTCATCGGGAGGCCGGAAGTCACTCGAAGTTTTATGCTGCTTCAACTCGCGCCAAGGGAGAATTCTCACGGCAAGGGGCGCTCTCCGGCAAGGAGGCTTCTCCGACAAGGGAAGTCTCTCCGACAAGAGGAAGCACCGGCGACCCTCGGTGGTGGAGACATGACCTTGATCCCATCGCGGGTAATCTCCTTGCTGAAAATTTCCCTTGGGTTCCTTTTCTTCTGTTCTTCTTTTGAACATTTGGCTTGACTGTTCTTTCTTTTCTGATCGCGAGATCCATCAGCGGAGAGCCGATGGGGCTGAGGTTGCCGGCGAGGAGGACGCTTGCGGCAACAATGGCAACGCCGCCAACATGGAGGAGGAGGCGGCGCCGATGGGTCCGCCCGGCGAGGAGGCCGCCAAGGCTCTTGGCCTTGAAGGCTTGGGAGGTGTCTGGTGATCGTACTGACGACCCTGAGGCCGCAGGAGCGCCAGGCGCTACACCGACCGCCAATCCCTCCGCCACCGATGCAGCGCCAGGCTCCGAAGAGCCCCAGCCCGGCGCCTATCTGAAGCCCAGCGGCGGCGTCTTCATCAAGCTCCATGGGCGTCGAGCTCCAGGCGCCCGGTCGAAGGAGACCTTGACGAGAGCTGCTCGCCTCCGCTGGGCTGTCGCTGGTTGTGGCGCCAAGCAGCAGCGGCGGCGAAGTCGAGGAGGAGCAGCTCTTGAAGAAGCTGCTGTCGCTCTACCGCGCTCGGCAAGCCAAGCTGGAGTCGGGAAGCGCTTGTCGCGAGGCGGGAGCTGACATGGAAAGCGTCAGGAAAGAGCTCGGCGCGCCAACCAAAAACTCTCCGGGACATAGCGGAGGCGGGAGCAACTCTCCGGCGCCACGGCCTTCATCCTTGAGAAGGCCGAGGTCGAGGAGCAGCAAAACTTGCGGCGAGAAGCTCTGCGCGCAAGAAGGTGAGCTGGAGCAGCGGAAGATCAACCTCGACAGCTATGAGGAAGATCTTGCGGCGAAAGCAATCAATTGGCGGAGCACTCAAGGAGGCAAAGGATGCCGCCGCAGCTCTTGAGCCGCCAAGAAGGTGGAGGCGAGGTAGCGCGGCTGGAGGCCACCCTCGGAAGAGCGGCGAGGAGGTCACCGGCTGAAGCTTGGCGAAGGACGCCTACACTCTTGGTGAGCTGCGGGGCCGCCTTCTTTGAGAGGATCAAAGAGCTCGATGCCGCCAAGGACTCCAAGGCCGATCTTGAGCTGAAGCTAGCCACCTTAGCGGAGGCAGCTGGGCCGGCGCCAAGGAGTGGGAAGTGGGTTTGTTGGAAAGATCAAGGCCAACGAGGAGCTGCTGGCGAATGCCGTGACCACCAGGATACCCTCGGAGATAACGTGATGCCTGGACTGGCGTCTTGTGGATCTGCCGCCGCCATCCATAACGAGCTGATGGAGCTGGGGATGGTGGATCTCGGTACTCCACCGACGCGGCGCCTTCAACCCAGCGCCAAGCTCAGCACTGTACTTCAAGGCGTGGTGGCGGGTCTCCAGTGGCTCGGGAAGAGATCCCAAAGCAGGTGGCTGACGAGTCGCGCCGGATCTGCGCGGGGCTCTTGAAGGTCTTGATGAAGGTGGCCTTCGCAACCTAGGCGTCGGCCGTAGCGTCCTCAAGTCCCTGCCGCCGTCTGCGGCGTTGAGGCGCTCAAGGCCCTTATCGCACCATTGTGGACAGGGTGGCGGAGTCAAGAGAGTTGATGGCGACCCGCGTGGACAAGGCCGCCAAATTTATCTTTCCTTGTCGCTGCTGATCATGTTTAGAGCCATTTATTAGATCTGCGACAAGTTATTTCTGTAATATAACTCTATCTTAGGCAATGATTGCAATGTTATTTCCTTTACTTGATTCCTTCCTTTGTATGTTTGTACCCTCGCTTTTAGGGAACTTGTCGTGTGGGCACCCTTGCATGGCGCTGAGTCTTGAACATCGGCAGCCTCTTTGGCGGTGCCGCCTCCGACAAACAACCTTATGCATAACTAGTTGCAGCTCACTTAAATTGTTGAGTGGACTCGAAACAAAGTAAGTATAAACTAGCCTTGAGTTGGTTCCTTGGCATACTGGGTTTTCCATAGAAAGTACTATCGTTCGAGGAAGATAACTAAAAAATTTAAAACTGATTGCTCAAGCTTTGGCAACTTAGCTTTTACATTGTTTGCTTCCGGTGGAAAACTTTCTCGGCGGCGCTTGGCCACACCATTATCTTCTCCTTCCCCGGCTAACTTGTGGGCGAAGGAACCTTCCTTTCTTTTGAAAAGAAAGAAGAGAAAATAAAGTTATGGAGCCTGGTGGCTCGTTATTGCTTACCGGGTGTGGGTGCTGCACAAAATGTCAGATAAAACATGCAAAAATGATGATGAAAGCATGAAGTTGACAATTTGCGCGCAACACATGAGCTTTACTGATGCACGGGGTCTGCGCCCGGCTTTGTACAAAGGATTACATGCAACATAGGCAAGACTTGTACAGAAGGTGGTTGCCGGAACAAGTTCTGGCAACCGCGCCCTATGGGTAAAACTTACGAAGATGCTCAATATTCCAGGAGTTGCTCACCGGAATGCCATCTTCGGTTTCAAGGCGGACAGCGCCAGGCCTAGTGACTCGTCTCACCCGATAAGGGCCTTCCCACTTCGGCATCAACTTGTTGGAATTCTTGGCGGATTGAACGTGCGAAGAACAAGGTCGCCTTCCTCGAAGCTTCGGCATTAACTGCGGCAATGGTAGCAGCGCAAAGCTTCGGTAACGAGCAGCTCGTCTGCATGACTGAAGGCGATCCTCCTCAAGGAGCAGCGCATCATCTTGTCGCAGCTGCTCTTGCTCGAGCTCATCATAAGTGAGCACTCGAGGTGATCCGTATACGAGTTCCGTGGGGAGAACTGCCTCTGCTCCATAGACTAGAGCAAAAGGTGTCTGACCAGTGGCTCGATTTGGCGTCGTTCTGATCGACCAAAGAACCACCGGCAGCTCCTCAATCCAGTTTCTTCCGCACTTGTGCAGCCTGTCGAAAGTTCTGGTCTTGAGTCCTCGCAGCACTTCAGCATTTGCCCTCTCTGCTTGACCGTTGCTTCTTGGATGAGCAACAGAAGCAAAGCAGACCTTGGCGCCAAGATCTTGGACGTACTGCATGAAGGTGCGGCTTGTAAACTGTGTGTCGTTGTCGGTGATGATCTGTTAGGAATCCCAAAGCGGCAAACAATTGACTGAAGAACTTGCTGCTTTGTCTTTGTCACCTTCCTCACTGCCTCCACTTCCGGCCACTTTGTGAACTTGTCGATTCACGGACGTACAAGTACTCAAAGCCCCGACAACTTCGGGGAAGGGGCGAGATGTCGAACCCCAGACCGAAAATGGCGGGATAAAGGGATTGTCTAGAGAGCTTGAGCTGGCTGGTGTATATCTTGGAATGGGCCTTGCGCTTCACACTTGGTTACTTGTGCGATTGCATCACGGAGGGCTGTCGGCGAAGCAACCTTGCGGAAAGCTTTGCGGCAAGTGCTCTTCTTGTAATGTGGTGACCACATATGCCTCCATGTATTTCGCCAACAACTTACATCCATCTTCGATGAATACACTTCAATTTCACACTGTTGAGTCTTCTTACATGCAGGATGTTGTCGACAAACTGGTACATACTTATTGCCGGGCTACTCTTTCCGCTTCTTCTTGCTCTTGGGAAGTTCTCTGTCTGAAGGAAATGGGCGATCTGTTGCGCCCATGTTGGAGCTTGCGGCTCGACAATAAGGACTAAAGGCACATCTGCCGCTGTGGGAACATCAGCTTCTACGGCAAGAACCTGCGGCTCACCGGAGCTTGATGATCCCCGACAAGCTTGCCAGAGCAAACCTTATCGGGAGCGCCTGCTTCAATGGAACAAACCCTTGGGCTTGTCGGAGCAGACTGCTCCTCAGCAATATCTGCGTTGATTTTGAGGACCTTCTTGGCGGCGGCTTCAGGGAGCTCTGCCGGAAAGTAGTCTCCAGAAACCAACTTTCTCTTCTTGCTCTGTCCAGTAGATGGCGTTACAGTTGGCTGAGTCAGCTTGAGCACAAAGATCCCTTGTTCCACAGGTACTTTGAGTGCGGCGCACTTTCACAGGCCATCAGCAATATCATTCTGAGCTCTTGGAACATGTTCCATTTGCAGGCCTTCAAAGTGCTCCTCTAGCTTTCTCACTTCATCAACGTAGGCTTCCATCAACGGACTCTGATAATCTTTGTTTACTTGGCGGACGACAAGCTGCGAGTCACCCCTGACAATAAGCTTCCTGATCCCAAGGTCTATTGCTATTCTGAGTCCGGCAAGCAAGCCTTCATACTCTGCAGTATTATTCGTTGCTTGCTCCTTGGGAAAGTGCATCTGGACTATGTACCTGAGGTGCTCTCCGGTGGGTGCGATAAGCAGCACGCCGGCACCGGCGCCTTGCAGCGAGAAGGCACCATCAAAGTACATCAGCCATTCTTTACTTGCTTCCTTGACGGGGATACTCATCTCTGGAATTTCTTCATCTTGCGTCGGTGTCCATTCTGCTATGAATTATGCCAATGCTCTGCTTTGGATAGTTGAAGTGCTTTCGAACTTGAGGCCAAAGCTTGACAGTTCCAGTGCCCACTCGACAATCCTGCCTGTTGCTTCTGGATTATGCAGTATCCTTTTCAGGGGAAAGCGAGTGACAAATGTGATCTCATGTGCTTGGAAGTAATGGCGCAGCTTTCTCGAGGCCATGAGGAGGCCGAAAAGCAGCTTACGCACACAGTACCTTGACCTAGCCCCTGCGGAAGGGGCGGCGAAGTAAACTGGGTGCAGCACCATCCTTTTACGCATCTTCTCGCAATCCTGCGTAGATCCGTCCTTATCGGGACGAGTTTGCGGTGAAGCCCCTGCTTGTCGCTGGATGCATACGCCTTGGTTGCCGGCTCGTCATCGCCTCCCTCTCCGCTACTAATGCAGCACTGACCACTTGATTGGTTGCCGCTAAATATAGCAACAACTTCTCTTGTGGCCTAGGTGCGACAAGTATTGGAGTGGAGGACAGGTACCTCTTCAAGTCTGCGGCGCAGCCCCCGCAAGAGTCCATTTCATTGGTCCTGCCTTTTCAAAATCTTGAAAAATGGCGAGGCGCTTCAACAGAACCTAGAGATAAACCTGCTGAGAGCAGCCATGCAACGGCAAGCCTTCGTACATGCTTTGGCGCTTTGGGGCTTCAATCTGCTCAATGGCCTTAATCTTGTCGGGATTGGCTTCAATTCCCCTACGAGACACGAAGAACCGAGAAGCTTGCGGAAGGAACTCCAAACACGCACTTCTTGGGGTTGAGCTTGAGATTGATCTTCGCAGATTTGCAAGGTTTCATCAAATCTTGAATCGAGTTGCCTGTCCTTGCTCTTGACTACTATGTCATCCATATAAGCTTCCACATTTACGTGTATTTGCGGCTCAAAAGCATGATGGACTACTCTTGCAAATGTTGAACCAGCATTCTTCAATCCGAAGGCATCCTTACAAAGCAGTATGTGCCACATGGGGTGATGAATGCGGTTTCTCCTCATCCTCTTCGCCATGAAGATCGATGATATCCTGAGTATGCATCAAGAAATGAAAGCAAATCACATCCAGCCGTGGAGTCAACAATCTGGTCGATACGCGGCAAGGGAAATGGGTCTTTGGGACAAGCTTTATTAACATCCGTGAAGTCGATACAAAGTCTCCATTTCCCATTTTGCTTTGCGTACAACTACAGGTTTGGCCAACCACGTAGGATGGAGCACTCCTCTGACAAGGCCTGCTGCTTCCAATTTCCTGATCTCTTCTGCTATGAATTCTTGGCGCTCCACTTGCTGCTTCGACTTTACGCTTGGCGAATTGGCGCGCGAGGACAGACAGCTAGGTGGTGCTCAATTACTCACAGGAACACGGGGATGTCGGGCGGTTGCCATGCAAACACGTCGGCGTTCGCCCCAGGAAAGCAACGGCGCTTTCCTATTTAGGGTCAAGCGTGGCGCGATGGTGAAGGTACCACCGGTGCCGTCCTCCTTGGCGGACACCTTCTTGGTCTCTGGAGCTGCCATCGTCTTCTTACACTTGCGGTGGAGCTCGATGGTGCGTCCTCGGCGGTGGCGCAGCACTCGAAGAGTGCGCTTGCGGAGTGGGCATCGAGCTCTTGCGGACTTGGTCTTCTTCTTCCCCGGGAGCTTCAGTGACAAGTGACTTGTTATCTGCAGCGGCTGCTGCTTCCGGTAAATCTTGTCGGCGCGATAAGAACATCCTTCTTGTCGCGGGGACAGAGATAACGCTTATCGGGCGGGCATCTTAAGCAGGTTGTATGCATAGTGAGATGCTGCCATGAACTTGGCAAGTCTTTGGGCGGCCAAGTATCCCATTATAAGGCAATGGGAAATCAACAACGTCGAGCGTGACCGTCTCGATCCTGAAGTTTAGCTCGCTGCCAAATGTTACCGACAGCGTGATCTTCCCCTTGACTTGCTCCTTCTGGATTATTTCCTTGAAGCGTGCGGTCTCTTGAGCTCATTGTCGGGGATCTGAAGCTTCTGGAGCACTGCGGAGGAGATCAGGTTCAAGCCGGCCCCGCCGTCAACCAACATCTTAGTGACCTTGAGGTTGCGGATAGTTGGTGAGACCAACATCGGCAAGCACCCGACCGCAGTTACGCGATCAGGGTGGTCCTCAATATCAAAGATGATGGGCGTGCTGGACCACTTCAGAGGCTTGAGTGACTCTATGGACGGTTCTGCTGCATTAACCTCCCGCATCCATTGCTTGAGCTGGCGGTGTGAGGTATGCAGAGAAGCACCACCGTCAACACAGAGAACCTCTGTGGCTTTCTGAAACTCCTGCTCATCGGCTTCACCATCATCATCATCGTCGTCGTCTTCGTCTTCATCCTTATCGCGGCCGCGGGGAGGTCTGTCTCCTTGCCGCGGCGTCCTCCCCGGCCGGGTCGCTTCTTGCTAGCTGCCCCAGCACCTTCCTAGGCCTTCTCCTTGTCACCCCGCTCGTACTCTGCTTTCTGCTGTTCAATAAGCTGCTCGACCTTCTTGCAGCTCTGGAGGTCGTGGCCCTTGGTGCGGTGAATCTTGCAGTACTGTTTGTTGGGGCTGTCCTGCTTGTCGGCGGCCGCCACAGGCTTGCAATCGGCGCTAGCGGCAATCTCCTTGCGGAGCCACTAGCCTTAGCCTTCTTGGCGGCACCATCCTTGCCGGACTGCTCGACAACTAGTACCTCTTTGCTCTTCTTGCTTCGGTTGTTCCGCCGCCGACTCTTCTTTGCCGGGGCGGTCTCATCACTGTCAGATTCTGCTTCGACGTTCTCTCTTGGGAGTCTCCTCCCCTCCTCAGCGCGTGCACACTTGTCGGCCAGGGCATATAGCTCACTGACATCCTTGACTTTACACATCGCCATCTCTTCCCTCATTCTGCGGTTCCGCCGATGAAATGCGCTGATCACTGCAGCAGGGTGGACACCTGGGATGTTGTAATGCACGCGGCTGAATCTTTGACTGAACTTGCGCAGGGACTCTCCTTCCTTCTGGGCGAGCAAGTGAAGGTCACTCTCTTGGCCATGAGGCTTGCGGCCGCCTGTGAAAGCGCCGACAAACTGATAGCATAAATCAACCAAGAAGATATGGAACTGTCCGGCAAGTGCATGAGCCAAGATCGACATTGGGCTTGAGCACCGGCGGGAAGTAGTTGGCGAGGATCTTGTCGTCCGCCCCGGCAGCTTGCCTTTGCAATGGTGTAGATCTTGAGGAGCTCAAGGGTGCATCCTGCCATCGTACTTCTCGCACATCGGCTTGAAGTTTTTCTTGTCAGACCCTTTGGACTTGCCGCAGCTCATGGGTGAGCAGGGGCAACCTACGCGTCTGACAAGTCACTGGTTCCCCTGGCGCTTGCATGTCGACGGCGGGCCCGGTAGCTGGTCGGGATGGCCTTGCGCTTCTCTTGGCGCTTCGATCGGGTTCGGCGTCTTCTTGTTGCCATTCTTGAAGAACTTGGCGCTAGTCGCGGCGAGCTCGCGGATCCGGCGGCAGCGGTGGAGTCGTTGTCGAGTGGATCCGGCGAGTCGGCGATCTTAACCTTGGGAAGGAGTGCATGGTGGTTGCACTCCCGCGGTCTCGTCGCCACCGGCTCATGCCTTATCGCCTTGCAGCGGCTGCGGCGTGCTTAGTTGCCGCGGGGCGTCCCGTTAGCAAAGCCGATGAGACTTTGAATGGTGGCCCTCCATTCGTCGACCTTGTCGGCCGTTGGAGGTAATCCGAGAAAGTAGTTGAGCCAGCGCCAAAGCTTCCGCTTGAGTGGTGGGCGGTAATGGCGAAGCAGTGCGAGGCGGGATGTGCTCGGACTTCTAAATACCTTAGAAGGAGCAGCATCCCGTCCAGGCGACCGTGCCCCGTTCGCACCAGCCTGTTGGCACGCGAGCTGCTCTTGAGCATCTCTGGATCCACCGGCTTGATCACGGCCCAGCGAGCGTATGGTGCTGCGAGCACCATGGCGTTGTCGGTCCAGCGCTTCTGAGATGGGCCTTGATGCGTATCCGGACGCCGAGGTCTGCGCCGCCTTGTCCTTGGACTTGGCGGCGTCGTGGGCTCCATCGTCGACGCCCGTTCCCCCGCCAGCGTCTTCCCCACCACTCGTCATCTCCGGTGGTGGTGGGTTTGACTGCAGACGGCTCTGCTGCCGCGAAGCCTTCTTCTTCGGTGGCATGTTGGTGAAGATGATGAAGAAGTTGCTCGTGTGAGCGCGGATCAGGTTCACACAGCCTCGGCGCACCCTACAGCGCGCCAAAGATGTCGGGGAGGCTGATCGTACCCACGAACACTGTGGGACTGGCGGACCGACTCCTTGTGGTTCGGTGGGGCGGAGATTGCACAAAAAGCGGATCGAGGCGATCCACACGAGCAGTTTACCCAGCCGGAGCTCTCGGAGATAATACTCCTCTGCTGCTTGGTTGATTGTATTGTGTTCTTGCTAGGGAGCCTGAGAGCTACAAAACCTAGCTTGTGTGTGTGTAGTGTCGAATGAGTCGAACTCTCGCTGAGCGAACCGAACCCTTTCTCGTTGCACGGGCCTCCTTTTATAGGCTCAAGGGGTCACCACGGTGTAGCGTAGATGATGGTACAAATGGAAAAACGATGGTTGGTACACCGACTTATGCAGTGCGATTGCATTTTACCTAACTTTCGATGGCAAGGGACAAGATCAATAAATGCCGTCCACATCGCCTAAACAGTGCAATAAGGACCGTCAGTGCGCCACCGTTCGCCACGATGGCCTTACATCGGTAGCGCTTATTGCTGCTCTCCGCTGGCTGCACAGCCCTTGACACCGCGATGCTTGGAATAGCTTCACGGCGACACGTTGCGGATGAGCTGGGCGGAGATGCGAGAGAGGTTACTGCATGGCAGCGCCTTGCCGTGGCTGAACCCTTGTCGTACTCGGAAGCTTGTAAACACCAAGTCATCCGGCAAGCTCCTCTTGCGAGGGTCTTGTCTTCTTCGTGCCTTGAGTGGCCTTCCCGGCAAGCTCCTCTTGCCGGGGCCTTGAATACTTTGTTCTTGAATGGCTCCAAAGGAACTGCGGAGGACCTTGGCGCTCACTAGGCAAGCCCTTGCCGCGGGGTGCTGCAACTGCCCGTGTATGAGTTCGGGATACTAGGGTACCCCTACTCTAGTACACCGACAAACTAGCTCTATAAGCTAGTTCAAATAATTTTACACTAGAGTTGAACTAGCTCTATAGCCTAGTACAAATAATTTTATACTAGAGTTGAACTAGCTCTATAAGCTAGTTCAAATAATTCTGATGCAGTTGAACTAGCTCTATAGCCTAGTACTAATAATTTTACACTAGAGTTGAACTAGCTCTATAAGCTAGTTCAAATAATTTTACACTAGAGTTGAACTAGCTCTATAGCCTAGTACAAATAATTTTACACTAGAGTTGAACTAGCTCTATAAGCTTATACAAAAAATTTAGACTAGATTTGAACTAGCTCTATAAGCTAGTTCAAATAATTTACACTAGAGTTGAACTAGCTCTATAAGCTAGTTCAAATAATTTACACTAGAGTTGTACTAGCTCTATAAGCTAGTTCAAATAATTTTACACTGAGTTGAACTTGCTCTATAGCCTAGTACAAATAAGTTTACACTAGAGTTGAACTAGCTCTATAAGCTAGTTCAAATAAGTTACAATAGAGTTGAACTAGCTCTATAGCCTAGTACAAATAATTTTACAGTGAAAGTAGTATTGGCTCTTACACTAGAGTTGAACTAGCTCTATAAGCTAGTTAAAACAATTTTACCCTAGAGTTGAACTAGCTCTATAGCCTAGTACAAATAATTTTACACTAGAGTTAAACTAGCTCTATAAGCTAGATCAAATAATTTTACACTAGAGTTGAACTAGCTCTATAAGCTAGTTCAAATAATTTTACACTAGAGTTGAACTAGCTCTATAAGCTAGTTCAAATATTTTTACACTAGGGTTGAACTAGCTCTATAGCCTAGTACAAATAATTTTACACTAGAGTTGAACTAGCTTTATAAGATAGTTCAATAAGTTTACAATAGAGTTGAACTAGCTCTATAGCCTAGTACAAATAATTTTACAGTAGAGTCGTATTTGCTCTTACACTAGAGTTGAACTAGCTCTATAAGCTAGTTAAAACAATTTTACCCTTGAATTGAACTAGCTCTATAGCCTAGTACAAATAATTTTACACTAGAGTTGAACTAGCTCTATAAGCTAGATCAAATAATTTTACACTAGAGTTGAACTAGCTCTATAAGCTAGTTGAACTAGCTCTATAAGCTAGTTCAAACATTTTTACACTAGAGTTGAACTAGCTCTATAAGCTAGTTCAAATAATTTTACACTAGAGTTGAACTAGCTCTAGAGCTTAGTACAAATAATTTTACACTAGAGTTGAACTAGCTCTATAAGCTTATACAAAAAAATTTAGACTAGAGTTGAACTAGCTCTATAAGCTATTTCAAATAATTTTACACTAGAGTTGAACTAGCTCTATAAGCTAGTTCAAATAATTTTACACTAGAGTTGAACTAGCTCTATAAGCTAGTTCAAATAATTTTACACTAGAGTTGTACTAGCTCTATAAGCTAGTTCAAATAATTTTACACTGGAGTTGAACTTGCTCTATAGCCTAGTACAAATAATTTTACACTAGAGTTGAACTAGCTCTATAAGCTAGTTCAAATAAGTTTACAATAGAGTTGAACTAGCTCTATAGCCTAGTACAAATAATTTTACAGTGAAAGTCAGTATTAGCTCTTACACTAGAGTTGAACTAGCTCTATAAGCTAGTTAAAACAATTTTACCCTAGAGTTGAACTAGCTCTATAGCCTAGTACAAATAATTTTACACTAGAGTTGAACTATATCTATAAGCTAGATCAAATAATTTTACACTAGAGTTGAACTAGCTCTATAAGCTAGTTCAAATAATTTTACACTGGAGTGGAACTTGCTCTATAGCCTAGTACAAATAATTTTACACTAGAGTTGAACTAGCTCTATAAGCTAGTTCAAATAGGTTTACAATAGAGTTGAACTAGCTCTATAGCCTAGTACAATTTTTTTTATAGTAGAGTCGTATTAGCTCTTACACTAGAGTTGAACTAGCTCTATAAGCTAGTTGAAATAATTTTACACTATAGTTGAACTAGCTGTATAGCCTAGTACTAATAATTTTACACTAGTGTAGAACTTGCTCTATAAGCTAGTTCTAATAATTTTACACTAGAGTTGAACCATCTCTACAGCCTAGTACAAATAATTTTACACTAGAGTTGAACTAGCTCTATAAGCTTATACAAAAAAATTTAGACTAGAGTTGAACTCGCTCAATAAGCTAGTTCAAATAATTTTACACTAGAGTTGAACTAGCTCTATAAGCTAGTTCAAAATTTTTACACTAGAGTTGTACTAGCTCTATAAGCTAGTTCAAATAATTTTACACTAGAGTTGAACTAGCTCTATAGCCTAGTACAAATAATTTTACACTAGAGTTGAACTAGCTCTGTAAGCTAGTTCAAATAAGTTTACAATAGAGTTGAACAAGCTCTATAGCCTAGTACAAAAGTAGAGTCGTATTAGCTCTTACATTAGAGTTGAACTAGCTCTATAAGCTAGTTAAAACAATTTTACCGTAGAGTTGAACTAGCTCTATAGCTGTCGGGGAGGCTGATCGTACCCACGAACACCTATGGGACCGAGTCCCTTGTGGTTCGGTGGGTGGCGGAGATTGCACGAAGAGCAAATCGGCGATGCACGAGCAGTTTACCCAGCCGAACTCTCGGAGATAATACTCCTCTGCTGCTTGGTTGATTATATTGTGTTCTTGTTAGGGAGCACAGAGCTACAAAACCTAGCTAGTGTGTGTGTAGTCTCGAATGAGTGAATCCTAGCTGAGCTGGGCGAACCCTTTCTCGTTGCACATGGGCCTCCTTTTATAGGCTCAAGGGGTCACCACAGTGTAGCGTGAGCGAGGGCAAAAATGGTAAAATGAGTTGCGGTTGGTGCAACTACTTGAGTGCAGTGTAATCTACCTAACTCGGCGACAAGGGACAAAGGCATTAAATGCCCGTCCATGTCGCCTAAGCAGATCTGAGAGGACCGTCGGGGCGCCACCGTTCGCCACGATGGCCTTCTTGTCGGCGCCGCTTATCGCTGCTCTCCGCTGGCTGCACAGCCCTTGACCAGCGTGCTGGAATAGCCCCATGGCGACACGTTGGCGGATTAGCTGGAGCGGAGATGAAGAGAGGTTGCCTTCCGCGGCAAGCGCCTTGCCGCGGCTGAACCCTTGTCGCACTCGGAAGCTTGTCGCTCACCGAGCCTTCCCGGCAAGCCCCTCTTGCCGGGGTCTTGTTTCCTTAGTGACTTGAGTGGCCTTCCCGGCAAGCTCCTCTTGCCGGGGCCTTGAATACTTTGTTCTTGAATGGCTCCAAAGGAACCGTAGAAGATCTTGGCGATCACTAGGCAAGCCTTTGCCGCGAGGTGCTGCAACTGCCCGTGCACGAGTTCGGGATACTAGGGTACCCCTACTCTAGTACACCGGCAGAGCCCCGGCCTGGGCCACCTGCGGCGCCAAGCTCTGTTGGGCTAGGCCCAAAACAGTGCTGCAATCTGTGCGGCCTAGATCGCGCCGTTACTGCGCCCGGACCCCACGTCCCCACGAACAGCCAGCGCCCGAACTTGGCATCGTGGGAGAGATCGTGGGGGCTTTCTTCTAGTGGAAAAGCGGGCGTTCGCCTCCTCCCTCCTTATAAGCGGGGAAGCAGGGGCAGGATGCCCACCTGCCATTCTGTCACATCTCAAAAACCACCGCGCTCCCCCTTCTTCTCAAGTCCAAAGAAGCGGCGCTCCGCCCCCCATTACCACCGGCGCCACCAACGCCGTCGGACTCCTCCACCACCTCCGCCATGTCTCCGAAATCCGACAAGGGGAAAGGCGTGAAGTCGGCCGAGGCGCAGCGGCTCACGGCACTGCGGAAGGAGCGGGCCACCTTGACCCCTGCTCGGCCGAAGGAGGCTGAGGAGGTACTACCTCTTCTAGTCCACGGAGGCAGGCGCATCCGGCGCCTGAGGTGATCTCCGCCGCCGCATCCGAGAAGGTTTCTGTCGGGTATCCCTTCTTCGCGCTTTTCTTCTACTGCGGGCTCTGCCCGCCCTTTTCCGAATTCTTCTGCGACATCATGAACACCTATGGTCTCCGCCTCCTTTATTTCACCCCCAACTCTGTCCTGACCATGGCGGTTTTCGCACACCTCTGCTAGAACTTTGTCGGAGTCCACCCAAATGTAGCCCTCTTCGCCACTACTTCATGCCCAGCGTTGTGAGAGGAGAGCCACTTGCGGAGGATTGCTTGGATCTCTAGGATCGGCAAAAAGCTTATCTTGAAGGAGAGCTCCGCAGCAAGTGGGAGGTGGAGAGCCGATTGGTGTTGGATCATAGAGGAGAACCGCAGCCCTTCACTGCCCGGCGCCAAACTCCCATAGTCGCGACAACATTTGGAGCAACTTGGCGCGGAGGATGCTAAGTTGAAGATTGCCGTGACCGGATCTTGCGCCTCGGGCATGCGGACTTCTGTAAGGCGCTGTTGGCGCGGATTTCCTTCGCCGCCGCGCCAGCTCTCCTTGCAGGAGAGGAGGAGACCTGCTTGGGAGTTCAAAATCGGCGGACATCATGAGGCTGCGCCGGGCCTCAAGCTGGAACTTCACGTCTTGGAGCTGGATGCAATGCTGCTGGAGCTGTTCAAGCATGGCGCTGATCACCCGAGTGGTTCATGTTGCGAGGGGGTCGTCCTTTGTGCAACAACTCTTCTCTTGACCACATCCGCTCGATGATGCGTTGTGCGATTCCCATGGGATCGTTCCAACAGCAGAAACCCGCCCGATAACGTCGTGCAGCAGTTCTTGACAGCTTGGAAGAAGTGGCGATCCGCCCGGCGAGCGAAGTGGCTCACCGCGACACCAGCGGCTGAGCTGCGACGCATCGCCACCAGGCTGGAGGAGGCGGAAGCTGCTGCCGCTGGCGGTCGGGTTCACCGTGGAGGCGAGGCAGCGGCGGCAAGCCTTGCCGACCGAGAGGAGCTTGCGGTAGCGGAGGAGCAGGCGAGCACTGGCTGAGCGAGCAGGCCTGCGAGGCGCCTCCCTCCACCTTTGGTAGCTTGCCATGGGAGGAGCCAGCGGCCCCGCCAGAAAGCGCCTCCGCAAGACCGGGGAAGTGGCGGGGGCGGCGGGCAGGCCAACAGCCGTCTCGCCCGGCAGCAGCTCCACCGCGACAAGCTCTGTTGCCGCGGAGGCGCCTCACGCTGCCACAGACAAGCTGGGCGGGGTCCTCGGGAACTCGGCCCCTGCACCCGCCAAGCGTCGAGGAGCCTACTCTTCCAGCTCGTCGCTGCCGGCGGGCGGGTCGACTTCTCGCTTAGCTCGAGGAGGAAGAAGAAGAGTAAGATCTTGTCATTGTGCTTGTAATTCTTCTATTTGCTGCTTTGTCTTGTATCTGATTTGCTTCATTACGAACCCTTTCGTTTTTCAGGAATGGCTGGCTGAGAGGCGTCGAAGAGGCCAGAATCCGGTGGTTGTCATCGAAGGCGATCCCCAGCGGCTGACAGGGGCGTCTGAGACCCCTTGCGGATCGGCAGCCCTTCCTCGGAGCAGCCCCGGCTGGCCCCAGCGTAAGTATTTGGTTTATTTCTTACGGTTAGGTGTGCATGGGTGCTCCTTCTCTCTTGATATTTGAATTGCTGATTTGTGTAGGAGCGAGCAGCCTCATCGAGAGGCCGGAAGTCACCCAGTTCGCTTGCTTCAACTATGCCGCCAAGGAGAATTCTCCGGCAAGGGGCGCTCTCCGGCAAGGAGGCTTCTCCGATAAGGAAGTTTCTCCGACAAGAGGCAGCGCCGGCGATCCCCGATGGTGGAGACCCTGACCACAGATCCCATCCTTGGTAATCTCCTTGCTTGCAAATTTCCCTTGGGTTCCTTTTTCTTGTTCTTCTTTTGAACATTTGCTTGCGGTTCTTCCTTTTTCGATCGTCGAGATCCATCTGCGGAGAGTCGATGGAGGCTGAGGTTCTTGGCGAGGAAGGCAGCGGCAACAATGGCAACGCCACCAACATGGGGAGGAGGCGGCGCCGATGGGTCCGCCCGGCGAGGAGGCCGCCAAGGCTCTTGGCGCAAAAGGCTGGGGAGAATGCGGTGATCGTCTTGGCGACCACGAGGCGCGGGGCGCCGAGGCGCTACGCCGACCGCCGAGCCCTCCGCCACCGATGCAGCATCAGGCTCCGAAGAGCCCCAGCCCGGCGCCTATCTAAAGGCCGGCGACGGGGTGTTCATCAAGCTCCCATGGGCGTCGAGCTCCATGGCGCCGGTCGAGGGAGACCTTGACGAGCTGCTCGCCTCCGCTGGGCTGTCGCTGGTTGCGCCAAGCAACAGCGATGGCGAGTCGAGGAGGAGCAGCTCTTGAAGAAGCTGTTGTCGCTCTACGCGCCCGGCAAGCCAAGCTGGAGTCGAGAAGCACTTGTCGCGAGGCGGGAGCTGACATGGAGAAAGCGAGAAGAGCTCCGGCGCCAACCAAGAAACCCTCGGGGCGTGGCGAGCGCGGGAGCAACTCTCGAGGAGCACGGCCTTCATCCTTGAGAAGGCCGAGGTCGAGGAGCAGCAAAACTTGCGGCGAAGCTGTCAGCGCAAGAAGGTGAGTTGGCGCAGCAGAAGATCAACCTCGACAGCTATGAGGAAGATCTTGCAGCGAAGCAATCAATTGGCGAGCACTCAAGGAGGCAATGGGCGCCCGCGCAGCTGCGAGCCGCCAAGAAGGAATTGGAGGCGAGGTGGCGCGGTGGAGGCCACCCTCCGGAAGAGCAGCGAGAGGTCACCGAGCTGAGCCTTGGCCTTGAAAGCGCCTACACTCTTGGCGAGTTGTAGGCGCCTCGTTGAGAGGATCAAAAACTCGGCGCCGCCAAGGACTCCAAAGCGGATCTTGAGCTCAAGCTGGCTACCATGGCGGAGGCTGGGCCAGGCGCCAAGGAGGCGGGAAGTGGGTTTGTTGGGAAGATCAAGGCCAGCGAGGAGCTGCTGGCGAATGCCGTGACCGCCTAGGATACCTTGAGAGAGAGCGTGATGCCTTTGGGCGGAGGTCTTGTGAATCTGCCGCCGCTATCAACAATGGCTGATGGAGCTGGGGATGGTGGATCTCGGGTACTCCACCGACGGCGCCTTCAACGGCGCCAAGCTCAGCCTATCCTTCAAGGGCGTGGTGACGGCTCTCCAGCGGCTCCGGGAGGAGATCCCAAAGCAGCTGGCCGACGAGTCGAGCCAAATCTGCGCCGGGGCTCTTCAGAAGGTGCTGATGAAGGTGGCCTTCCGCAATCCAGGCGTCAGCTTCGCCAACATCCTCAAGTCCCTGCCGCCGACTGCTGACGTTGAAGCGCTCAAGGCCCTTGTCGCACCCATTTTGGACAGGGTGAGCGGGGTCAAGAGGGTCGATGGCGACCGCGTAGACTAGGCTGCCCGTTTTATCTTTCCCTTGTCGCTGCAAATCATGTTTAGGAGAACAATCTATTAGATCCGCGACAAGTTATTTTTGTAATATAACTCTATCTTAGGAAATGATTGCAATGTTATTTCCTTTACTTGATTCTTTCCTTTGTATGTTTGTGCCCTACGCTTTTAGGGAACTTGTCGGCACGGGCACCTTTGCATGTTGAGTCGCGGAACATTAGCAACCTCTTTGGCGGTGCCGCCTCCGACAAGCAACCTTATGCAACTAGTTGCAGCTCACTTAAATTGTTGGCGGACTCGAAACAAAGTAAGGCGCAAACTAGCCACGAGTTAGTTCCTTCGCGCTGGGTTTTCCATACAAAGTACTATCGTTCGAGGAAGATAACTTAAAATTTTAAAACTGATTGCTCAAGCTTTGGCAACTTAGCTTTTACATTGTTTACTTCGGTGGCGAAACTTTCTCGGCGGCGGCTTGGTGGCCCACACCATTATCTGCTCCTTCCCCGGCTAACTTGTGGTGAAGGAACCTTCCTTTCTTTTGAGAAGAAAGAAGAGAAAAAAAAGTTATGGAGCCTTGTGGCTCGTTATCGCTTACCGGGTGTGGATGCTGCACAGGATGTCAGATAACACATGCAAAACAATGATGAAAGCATGAAATTGACAATTTGTGCGCAACACATGAGCTTTACTGATGCACGGGTTCTGCGCCCGGCTTTGTACAAAGGATTACATGCAACATTGGCAAGACTTGTACAAAGGGTGGTTGCGGAGCAGGTTCGGCAACCGCGCCCTATAGGTAAAACTTACGAAGATGCTCTATGTTCGGGAGTTTCTCCTTTGGAACACCATCTTCAGTCTCAAAGCGGACAGACACCAGGCCTAGTATTTCGTTTCACCCGATAAGGGCCTTCCCACTTGGCGTCAACTTGTTGGAATTCTTGGAGGATTGAGCGGCGAAGAACAAGGTCTCCTTCCTCGAAGCTTACGGCATTAACTGCGGCTGTGGTAGCGGCACAAAGCTTGCTCGTAACGAGCAGCTCGTCACAGCAACTGAAGGCGATCCTCCTCAAGGGCAGCGCGTCATCTTATCGCAGCTGTTCTTGCTCGAGCTCATCATAGCGAGCACTCGAGGTGACCCGTATCTGAGTTCCGTGGGGAGGCGGCTCTGCTCCATAGACTAGGCGAAAGGTGTCGGCGGTGGCTCGATTTAGCATCGTTCTGATCGACCAAAGAACTACCGGTAGCTCCTCGATCCAGTTTCTTCCGCACTTGTGCAGCCTGTCGAAAGTTCTGGTCTTGAGTCCTCGCAGCACTTCAGCATTTGCCCTCTCTGCTTGACCATTGCTTCTCGGATGAGCAACAGAAGCAAAGAAGACCTTGGCGCCAAGATCATGGACGTACTGCACGAAAGTGCGGCTCGTAAACTGTGTGTCGTTGTCGGTGATGATCCTGTTAGGAATCCCAAAGCGGCAAACAATTGACTGAAGAACTTGGCTGCTGATTGTCTGTCACCTTCCTCCTTGCTTCCACTTCCGGCCACTTTGTGAACTTGTCGATTCGGCGTACAAGTACTCAAAGCCCCAGACAACTTCGGGGAAGGGGCCGGGATGTCAAGCCCCGGACGAAAATGGCGGGATAAAGGGATTGTATGGAGAGCTTGAGCTGGCTGGTGTATCTGCTTGGAATGGGCCTTGCGTTCACACTTGGTTACTTGTGTAGTTGCATCACGGAGGCTGTCGGCCATAAGAAACCTTGCGGAAAGCTTTGCGGCAAGTGCTCTTCTTGCCAATGTGGTGACCACATATGCCTCCGTGTATCTCTGCCAACAGCTTACATCCATCTTCTCGATTAATGCACTTCAATTTCACACCGTTGAGTCTTCTTACATGCAGGATGTTGTCGACAAACTGGTACATACTTGACTTCGGGCTACTCTTTCCGCTTCTTCTTGCTCTTGAGAAGTTCTCTGTCTGAAGGAAATGGGCGATCTGCTGTGCCCATGTTGGAGCTTGCGGCTCGACAACAAGGACTAAAGGCACATCTGCGCTCTTGGGAATATCAGCTTCTCGGCAAGCTTGCGGAGCAAAACTGTCGGGGCGTCGCTTCAGCATGAAACAAACCCTTGGGCTTGTCAGGCAGACTGCTCCTCAGCGATATCTGCGTTGATTTTGGGGACCTTCTTGGTGGCGGCTTCAGGGAGCTCTGCCGGAAAGTAGTCACCAGAAACCAACTTCCTCTTCTTGCTCTGTCCAGTTGGTGGCGTTACAGTTGGCTGAGTCAGCTTGAGCACAAAAATTCCTGGTTCCACAGGTAACTTGAGTGCGGCGCACTTTGATAGGCCATCAGCAATATCATTCTTAGCTCTTGGAACATGTTCCATCTGCAGGCCTTCAAAGTGCTCTTCTAGCTTTCTCACTTCATCAATGTAGGCCTCCATCAACAGACTTTGATAATCTTTGTTTACTTGGCGGACGACAAGCTGCGAGTCACCCCTGACAATGAGCTTCTTGATCCCAAGGTCTACTGCAATTCTGAGACCGGCAAGCAAACCTTCATACTCCGCAGCATTATTTGTTGCTTGCTCCTTGGGAAAGTGCATTTGGACTATGTACTTGAGGTGCTCTCCGGTGGGTGCGATAAGCAGCACGCCGGCACCGGCGCCTTGCAGCGAGAAAGCACCATCAAAGTACATCAGCCACTCTTTACTTGCCTCCTTGACAGGGATGCTCGTCTCTGGAATTTCTTCATCTTGCGTTGGCGTCCATTCTGCTATGAACTCTGCCAGTGCTCTGCTTTGGATAGTTGAAGTACTTTCAAACTTGAGGCCAAAGCTTGACAGTTCCAGTGCCCACTCGACAATCCTTCCTGTTGCTTTTGGATTTTGCAGTATCCTCTTCAGCGGAAAGCGAGTGACAACTGTGATCTCATGTGCTTGGAAGTAATGGCGCAACTTTCTCGAGGCCATGAGGAGGCCAAAAGCAACACGCACACAGTACCTCGATCTAGCCCCTGCAGAAGGGGCCGACAAAATGGTAGGCGCTCAACCATCCTTTTACGCATCTTCTGCAATCTGCTGCGAGATCCATCCTTATCGGGACGAGCTTGTCGTGAAGCCCCAGCTTGTCGCTGGATGTACCTGCCATGGTTGCCAGCTCATCATCCGCCTCCCTCTCCGCTACTAACGTAGCACTAACCACTTGGTTGGTTGCCGCTAAATATAGCAGCAACTTCTCTTGTGGCCTAGGTGCGACAAGTATTGGAGTGGAGGACAAGTACCTCTTTAAGTCCTGTGCGCGGCCTCCACTTGAGTCCATTTCATTGGACCTGCCTTTTCAAAATCTTGAAAAATGGCGAGGCGCTCGATGAACCTAGAGATAAACCTGCTGAGAGCAGCCATGCAACCGGCAAGCCTTCGTACATCCTTGGCGCCGGTGCTTCAATCTGCTCAATGGCCTTGATCTTGTCGGGATTGGCTTCAATTCCCCTCCGAGATCTGAAGAACCGAGAAGCTTGCGGAGGAACTCCAAACACGCACTTCTCGGGGTTGAGCTTGAGGTTGATCTTGGGCAGATTTGCAAAGGTTTCATCAAATCTTGAATCGAGTTGCCTGTCCTTGCTCTTGACCACTATGTCATCCATATAAGCTTCCACATTTACGTGTATTTGCGGCTCAAAAGCATGGTGGACTACTCTTGCAAGCGTTGAACCGGCATTCTTTAATCCGAAAGGCATCCGTGCAAAGCAGTATGTGCCACATGGGGTGATGAATGCGGTTTCTCTTCATCCTCTTACGCCATGAAGATCTGATGATATCGAATATGCATCAAGAAATGAAAGCAAATCACATCCAGCCGTGGAGTCAACAATCTGGTCGATCGCGGCAGGGAAATGGGTCTTTGGGACAAGCTTTATTAACATCTGTGAAGTCGATACAAAGTCTCCATTTCCCATTTGCTTCTTGATACAACTACTGAGATTAGCCAACCAAGTAGGATGGAGCACTCCTCGACAAGGCCTGCTGCTTCCAATTTCTTGATCTCTTCGCTATGAATTCTTGGGGCTCCTTGCTGCTTCCTAACTACGCTTGGCGGGTCGCGCATGAGGACAGACAGCGAGATGGTGCTCAATTACTTTCACAGGAACACGGGGATGTCGAGGCGGTTGCCACGCAAACACGTCGGCGTTCGCCCATGAGAGAACAACAACGGCGCTTTCCTATTTAGGGTCAAGCGTGGGCGATGGTGAAGGTACCACCGGTGCGTCCTCCTTAGCGGACACCTTCTTGGTCTCTGGAGCTGCCATCGTCTTCTTACACTTGCGGTGGAGCTCGATGGTGCTTCCTCGGCGATAGCGCAGCACTCGAAGAGTGCGCTTGCGGAGTGGGCATCGAGCTCTTGCGGACTTGGTCTTCTTCTTCCCCGGGAGCTTCAGTGACAAGTGACTTGTTATCTGCAGCGGCTGCTACTTCCGGTAGATCTTGTCGGCGCAGATAAGAGCATCCTTCTAGTCGCGGGGACAGAGATGGCGCTTATCGGGCGGGCATCTTGAGCAGGTTGTATGCATAGTGAGAGGCTGCCATGAACTTGGCGAGTCTGGGCGACCAAGTATCCCATTATAAGGCAATGGGAAATCAACAGCGTCGAATGTGACCCTCTCGATCCTGAAGTTTAGCTTCGCTGCCAAATGTTACAAACAGCGTGATCTTCCCCTTGGATTGCTCCTTCTGGATTAATTCCTTGGAATGTGCGGTCTCTTGAGCTTCATTGTCGGGGATCTGAAGCTTACGGAGCACATGAGAGGAGATCAGGTTCAAGCGGCCCGCCGTCAACCAACATCTTAGTGACTTTGAGGTTGCGGATAGTTGGTGAGACCAACATCGGCAAGCACCCGACCCCATGGTATCACGATCGAGGTGGTCCTCAATATCAAAGATGATGGGCGTCTGGACCACTTGAGAGCTTGCGTGACTCTACGGATGGTTACGCTGCATTAACCTCCGCATCCTTTGCTTGAGCTGGCGGTGTGAGGTATCAGCGAGGCACCACCGTCAGCATGAGAGGACCTCTGTGGCTTTCTGAAACTCCTGCTCATCAGCTTCATCATCATCCATGTTTTTCGTCGTCGTCGTCTTCATCTTCATTCTTGTCGCGGCCGCGAGAAGTCTGTCTCCTTGCCGCTGTTTGGCCTTGCATGGCGTCCTCCCCGGCGGGTCGCTTCTTGCTAGCTGCCCCTGGCACCTTCTGGGCCTTCTCCTTGTCGCGCCGCTTCGTACTCAGCTTCTACGCTGTTCAACAAGCTGCTCGACTTTCTTGCAACTCTGGAGGTCGTGGCCCTTAGTGCGGTGAATCTTCAGATCTTGCTTGTTGGAGCTGTCACCTTGTCGGCGGCCGCCACGGCTTGGCGGTCGGTGTCAGCGGCAACCTCCTTGCGGAGCCACCAGCCTTAGCTTTCTTGGCGGCACCATCCTTGCGGACTGCTCGACAACTAGTACCTCTTTGTTCTTCTTCCTTGGTTGTTCCTTGCCGACTCTTCTTTGGTAGGCGGTCTCCTCCTTGTCGGATTCTGCTACGCATTCTCTCAGGAGTCTCCTCCCTTCCTCAGTAGTAGCACACTTGTCGGCCAGGCGTACAGCTCAGCGGCGTCCTTGACTTTGCACATCGCCATTTCCTCCCTCATCCTGCGGTTCGCACATTACGATGAAATCACGATGATCACCGCTGCGAGGTGGACATACGGGATGTTGTAGTGCCGCGGCTGAATCTTTGAATGAACTTGCGCAGGACTCTCCTTCCATACAGGCGGCGGTGAAGGTCACTCTCTTGGCCATGAGGCTTGTGGCCGCTGTGAAAGCGCCGACAAAGCGATGGCATAAATCTGCCAGAAGATATGGAACTGTCCGGCAAGTGCATGAGCCAAGATCGACATTAGGCTTGAGCACCGGTGGAAGTAGTTGGCGAGGATCTTGTCGTCTCGCCCGACAGCTGCACGCGATGGTGTAGATCTTTGAGAATTCTGACGGATCGTCCTGCCATCATACTTCTCGGCACATCGGCAGAAGTTTTTCTTGTCAGACCCTTTGGACTTGCCGCAGCTCACGAGTGAGCGGGGCAACCTACAGCGTCTGACAAGTCACCGGTTCCCCTGGCGCTTGCTGCGTCGACAAGCGGGCCCAGTAGCGCTGGTCAGATTAGCGCCGGCGCTTCTCTTGATTGCTCGTCACGAGTTGGCGTCTTCTTGTTGCCGTTCTTGAAGAACTTGGCGCTGGTCGCGACGAGCTCGCGGATCCGGCGGCAGCGGTGGAGTCGCTATCGAGGTGGATCCGGCGAGTCGGCCATCTTAGCCTTTGGGAAGGGAGTGCATGGTGGTTGCACCCCGCGAGTCTCGTCGCCACCGGCTCGTGCCTTGTCGTCTGCAGCGGGCGTGTGCTTAGTTGCAGCGGAGTGTCGCCATTGTCAAAGCCGATGAGACTCTGGATGGTGGCCCTCCATTCGTCGGCCTTGTCTGCCGTTGGAGGGTAGTCCAGGAGTAGTTGAGCCCGCGCCAAAGCTTCCGCTTCAGTGGTGGGCGGTAATGGCGAACGGTGCGAGGAGCGGGATGTGCTCGGACTTCTGAATACATTAGAAGGAGCAGCATCCCGTCCAGGCGACCATGCCCCGCTCGCACCAGCCTGTTGGCGCGCGAGCTGCTCTTGAGCATCTCTGGATCCACCAGCTTGATCACGGCCCAACGAACGTATGGTGCAGCGAGCACCATGACGTTGTCGGTCCCGCGCTTCCTAAGATGGACGCGGTACGTATCCGGACGCCGAGGTCTGCGCCGCCTTGTCCTTGGACTTGGCAGCGTCGTGGGCTCCCTCGTCGAAGCCCATTCCTCCGCCAGCGTCTTCCCCACCACTCGTCAGCTCCGGTGGTGGTGGGTTTGACGCGGATGGCTCTGCTGCCGCCGAAGCCTTCTTATTCGTTGGCATGTTGATGAAGATGATGAAGAAGTTGCTCGTGTGAACGCTGGATCAGGTTCACACAGCCTCCACGCACCCCTACCTGGCGCGCCAAAGATGTCGGGGAGGCTGATCGTACCCACGAACACCTATGGGACCGAGTCCATTGTGGTTCGGTGGCGGCGGAGATTGCACGAAGAGCAAATCGAGGCGATGCACACGAGCAGTTTACCCAGCTTCGGAGCTCTCCGGAGAGATAATACTCCTACTGCTGCTTGGTTGATTATATTGTGTTCTTGCTAGGGAGCACAGAGAGCTACCAAACCTAGCTAGTGTGTGTGTAGTCTCGAATGAGTCGAATCCTAGCTGAGCTGAGCCGAACCCTTTCTACGTTGCACATGGGTCTCCTTTTATAGGCTCAAGGGGTCACCACAGTGCTTAGCGTGAGCGAGGGCAAAAATGGTAAAATGAGTTGCGGTTGGTGCAACTACTTGGTATAGTGTAATCTACCTAACTCTGACGACAATGGACAAAGGCATTAAATGCCCGTCCATGTCGCCTAAAGAGTGCAACAGGGACCGTCAGGAGTACCACCGTTCGCCACGATGGCCTTCTTGTCAGCGCCGCTTATCGCTGCTCTCCGCTGGCTGCACAGCCCCTTGACCTGCGATGCTGGAACAGCCCCATGGCGACAGCGTTGGCGGATGAGCTGGGGCGGAGATGAAGAGAGGTTACTGCCTGACAAGCTCCTTGCAGCATGGCTGAGCAGCTTCTCCTTTTCGGAAGCTTGTCGCTCACCGAGCCTTCCCGACAAACCCCTCTTGCCGGGGTCTTGTTTCCTTAGTGCCTTGAGTGGCCTTCCCGGCAAGCTCCTCTTGTCGGGCCCTTGAATACTTTGTTCTTGAATGGCTCCAAAGGAACCGCAGAAGATCTTCGCGATCACTAGGCAAGCCTTTGCCGCGGGGTGCTGCAACTGCCCGTGCACGAGTTCGGGATACTAGGGTACCCCTACTCTAGTACACCGACAATAGCCTAGTACAAATAATTTTACACTAGAGTTGAACTAGCTCTATAAGCTAGATCAAATAATTTTACACTAGAGTTGAACTAGCTCTATAAGCTAGTTCAAATAATTTTACACTAGAGTTGAACTAGCTCTATAAGCTAGTTCAAATATTTTTACACTAGAGTTGAACTAGCTCTATAGCCTAATACAAATAATTTTACACTAGAGTTGAACTAGCTCTATAAGCTTGTACAAATAATTTTACACTATAGTTGAACTCGCTCTGTAGTCTAGTACAAATAATTTTACACCAGATTTGAACTAGCTCTATAAGCTCTAGTTCAAATAATTTTACACTAGAGTTGTATGTCACAGCCCTAGAATTGCTTGACATTAGTTGCATTAAGGCATTCATGTCATCATGTTAATTTTCTCAGAAAGTTGAAATGGGGATTGTTGAAACCCTAGCACCAATTGAATTCTAATAGGTTCAAATAAAATCATTTTCAATAATCCCAAAATGCCTGTGAAAATGTTCATGATTAATGGATAAAGGTGAAAGCCTCTTCCAAAATGATGAACATATCTTATAGGTCATTCTGGATTTTGAATTAAATCTTAAACCATTTGACTTTGGGCATTTAAACACTATAAATAATTTAAATGCTCAAATAATGTTGGAAATATTTGTGGGCCATAGAAATAATTCAGAAAGTGCCGTGAATATTTTCAGGATTTATAAAATTGATTTGGTTTTAAAACTGGATAAAAACAAAGCGCAAAATAGAAAACAGAAATAATAATAAAGAGAGAGTGCACTTTGACCTACTGGCGCCTTGCGGCCCAACCTCCTTCTCCCCCCCTGCTGGCGGCCGGTTGGCCCAGCCCACCAGCGCCGCACCGCTCGTCGCCTACCTCTGCCAGTAGGCAGAGGAGGGACACGGCGTGTCGCCGCCGCGCGAGCGCCACCTCCACCCTGCCTGCCTGGCCTCCCCGACCTCCTTGCGATGCCACGCGCCTCCCGACCCCTGGCCTCTCACTCTCTCCCTCGAGCGCCTCCCCTTCCTCTGCTCTCTCTCCCTCCATGACCAAGAGCCGCCGTCGCCACCGCTCGCCGTAGCCACGGCCACAGGCCCTCCCTCGCCTCGCCGACGTGTCCATAGCCTCCGCCGTGACGCCCCCGTCCTCCTCACCGAGTCTCCCGGCCGGGCGCCCCAAGGCACCGCCCACCGTTTTCCCTCTTGGACCCCCTTGATGCCGTCGCCCAATTCGCCGGCTCCGGTGCCCACCCAGCTCACCGGCGGCCTCCTCGCACCACGGTGAGCCCCAGTCGATCCCCTTCTTCTCCGACTCATTCTCCCCTCTAGCTACCACTCCCACCGTGGAAACCCCGCGCCGCCTATGACCGCCCTTGCGTGCCTCCGGCTACCTAGTGGCCCGGTGTCGTGCTCAACCTTCTCCCGCTGCATAGGTCACGTGGGTGCCTCGCACGAGCCCCCGGCCGCTGTGGCCTCGACCCGGCGTGCCCGAGCTCCGGCCGCCGCGCCAGCTCGTCGCCGGTGCCTCTACCGGCCGCCCGAGCTCTAACCACCCACCAAGCCTCGGCTCATCCCAGCTCCCGTGGTACCCTCCCGGCCCTTTTGGTGGCGGAATGGCGATTGCACTTGCGCCGCCAGCGTCGCGCGCTTAATGGCTAAGCGCATGGCGCCCGTGACCGTGACCGGCGTGGGTTGACCCTTGCCGGTTTGACCTCCCCTCTCCCCAGCGACATGCGGGCCCTTGCGTGTAAGATTAGGTTAGTGTTAACTAGGTTAGGTTAGTTAGTTAAGCGCTGACCAGTGGGTCCCAGCGTCGAGGTTTGACCTGGACAGCGACCAGTTGACCGGCTGACGTCACGCCGGCGTCGGTGACATAATATATATTTTCTAGATTTATTTTAATTCAGTAAATTTCAGAAAATACTCTAAACTTCTAAAATCATATAAATTCAACCGTAACTTCGGATGGAAATAATTTATATATGAAAATGATCAGAAAAATATGAAGAATCTGTTTATGCCATGATCATGCATGTTTGAACAAGTTAACATCACTGAATAGGATGAATCATGATTAGGGTAATTTATGAAATAGCATTTTGAGTTGGAATTCAACCTTGTTTGAATTCCACTCCAACTAACGGATTATTATTGCATTAGGTGAATTCAGTACCTTAACATGATCATGCATCATATATGTGCATTGCATTGATTGTGTTCTCTCTTGTTTGCGGTAATTGTCCCCTCCGGTGAGCGATGTGCAAGCGATGATTATTCGATGACACCGATGAAGAACTATTATCCTCGAAGTGCCGGGCAAGCAAAACCCCTTGTTCATTCGATATAATCCCACTCTCGCTCCTGCTCTATTTTACTGCATTAGGACAACAACGACTCATGTGTTACTTGCTGCGGTAGCTGAACCCCTTGATCCTTTGCATGACTGTCATTCCACGATAATTAGATGAAACCCACTAGCATGAGTAGGAATTGTTTGAGCCATGTTGTGCCTACTCATTTATGCTTGTTTGTCATGCCTGCTCTTGCTTAGAGTTGAGTGGGTCGATTCATCGGGAATGAATTGGAATTATTATGAACATGTCCTATTGTGTGTGAGCTAAGTGTGTGAACACGATTTGGTAAAGGTAGCGGTGAGAGGCCATGTAGGAGTACATGGTGGGTTGTCTCATTGCAGCCGTCCTCGGGAACTGAGTTACGTGTTTGTGATCCATGAAACAGTTACTACCACGCATTGGGATCCTTAATTGACCCTCTCGGCTTCTTAGCCACCCTTGTCCTCGGTCAGGGAGTTGCAAGTAGTTTACGGTGTTTGTAGCATCTTTGGGGGCCGCATAGCGCTGACCTTAGGGGTGGGTTGTGTTGCGGTAGGCACCGTGGCCGGTGTACCAGAGTGCCCGTTTGGTATCTCGGGAACCCTGCACACATCGTTCGGGGCTGTATGGGAAACCTCGGCGGACTCCTGCGGATGGAACCGAATAGGCGATAAACTGGACTAGGGACTTGAGTGTTTAGGTAGGCTGTGGCCGACACCCGTTGGGCTTCGCTTGAAGGTTGCAGTACATGTCGTGTAAGCGGCGATAAGTGGTGAGCGTGTGTGAAGAAGTACACCCTGCGGGGTTTAATATGATCTATTGAATAGCCGTGTCCACGGAGAAGGACTTCGGGTTGCCTATATCAGTTCATAGACAAGTGAAAGTGGATACTCTAAAATCGCAAGATAAGCGTGAGTGCTATGGATGGCGTTCTCGTGGGAAGGCGGGGCGGGTCCATAGTGGTGTATTGATATGGTGAATATGTGGACTCGTGTGCGCCACCTCAAAGAGTTACTTGCGATCGTAGTTTAGGATAGCCACGAGTCAAAGCTGGCTTGCTGCGGTCAAACTCCACCACCCCTTTTGATAATGATGCATATGTAGTTAGATCGATGTAAGTCTTGCTGAGTACAATTGTACTCACGTTTGCTTATTTTATGTTTTTTGCGAGAGGCGTCGGTCTCGCTAGTAGTTCAGCGTGGACTTGACGTTTAGCTTGTTACCTCAGCTACGATCTTGTGCCTCGGCGGGATCTGGTAGATAGTCGGGCTTCTCGGCCTTTTTCATTTATAGTTATGCGTACTCGGACATGATTAGCTTCGCTTGTGCTTTGACTTGTATGCTCACGAGTGTTGGGTCATGAGACCCATGTTTGTAATATCTCGCTCTTGAGCCTAATGAATAATATTTTGAGTCGTAGAGTTATGTTGTGATGCCATGTTGTATCTCGCATATTGAGCATAATGTGTGTATGTTTGAAATGCTTGGTATGTGTGGGATCCGACAAACTAGTTGTTTATCCTTGGCAGCCTCTCATATGGGAAATGTAGTCTCGTGCTTACGGCGATAGTAGTCCGCTTCTGCCCGGTTCACGAGTCCTGCTAACCCACACTCTGCTTGGACACTTGGTGGCGGCATGTGTCTCACGCCGTTCCTATATACATCCCTTGAAATGTCACGCGGTGGTATTGAGTCTGCCTAGCCTGCTACAGCCGGGATACGGAGTCTGTTAGCCAGTGCTACAGCCCGAATACATCGTTGATGACCGACATGCTCGATGTGATTCATGTATACTGTCCCCATGGGTTAGCGCGCTTTGGGTTCACGACTAGCCATGTCGGCCGGGTTCTTTGTCATATGGATGCTGGCGACACTATCATATCGTGAGCCAAAAGGCATAAGCGGTCCGGGCCATGGTAAGCGACACCGTGGGAATACCGTGCGTGAGGCGCAAAGTGATATGATGTGTTACATGCTAGATCGGTGTGACTTAGGATCGGGGTCTGACAGCGTTGGTATCGAGCTTTGTTGCTGTAGGATTACCAAGCCAAACTGGTGAAGTTGTGTCTAGAAATGCTTTAGCTATGTAAGGGAATTGATTGTGGAAGGAGCGTAAGGCTCTTTTACTCCTTATACCTCATGGCCTTGATCTGAGTCATCCTCTTCTCTTCTCGGGGTTTAAGAACTAGGCTTCTCATCTATCTATCGAGGATGACGTGTTACTAATCCATAGACCTTTAAGATTGTTGGATTTAATCCCAGTTCAGTTCCTACTATTTACGAATGATAGCTGTTGATCTCAGAATCTTGTTATGATGTTGTTGAGTGGTTATGCCACCATTTTTGCAGGATGTCTCAAATCATTTTGAGCATTTACAGCCGTTATGCTGTCAAAGTCATCCAGGTCTCTAAATAGTCGATGCATTTGCAAATCCTTTCCTTCCGATTCCGATGTCCTTACGGTGGAATAAGCACACCAACCGATCGGTTGAGGTGCTCTGTTGCCTCGACATATATGTTGGAACTATTATTATGACCTTAGGTGTCTAGGAAGTCACCTAGCAATTTAGCTATGCTTTTGTATCCCAGTGTGATGATTACGGCCATCACTTTGAAAGCATCCGTGATGCCATTTAGTAGTAGGTATTCTACTCTGGGTTCTTGAACCGAGATTCATCCTACTTCATGTTGTTAGTATTTGCTAGTGCCTTTAGGATATTAGTAACCTTGCGATAGTCCTCAAGGTCCGTGGTATTTCCTTCTTCCAAATACTACGAACGCTTATGGCGAAGTTCTTTTGAGCCAAAAGATCACAATAAGAGTGCTCTTGAGGAGTTCTCCATTCATAATTGTGAATCTGCCAATTCTACCTTCCTGCATGGGTTATCCGGAAGAAATGTTGAACTTGCTCGACATACTAATCTGTGCATCCACAACTCAGAAAATTATATGTTCCTTCGAGTTGTTCTCTTAGATGCCTTCTGACCTTCATCTATCAATTGATAGCCAAGGGTATGTGTGCATTTGTGTTCATCGATGCCCATTTTTCTTGTGGTCCGTCAAGCCATTCTATTCCGGAATGACTAGGAGAAACAAACTCCAGTACCTCATCCGTTTCTAGGATTGGGTCAAAGTAGTTGTATCCCGCAGATCAAAATGCCAATTCAGCTTTTGATTCTGTTCTACCTTGGAGTGTTACCATCTTTATGTCAGGAACCTCATGAGAATTGCACCTTCGTTATGAACTCTTGACGCAGTGATACTCTCGCTATCATTATTCATTCCGCGGTTCCGTGTTGTTGCGACCGGAATGCCGGTAAGTGAATCGTGATGTGTGAAATCAATACCCCGAGCAACTTGTTGCTTGGTAGTGAATGGACAATATTCTCATTCTTAGCGTGTTGGTTATTAAACCATCATCCTAAGATTGATCGTGCTACCTAGTCCTTAGTTCTGGTGCACTCTTCGATCTATGAGTTAGGATCCTGTCAAGTCCTCACTCGTTCAATCATATCGTCTTGCCCTCAAAAGCAAGATTGTTCTCGAGCTTAGTAACATATCGGTGGTTCGTGACTTTCCAAATATCTTCTTGGAAGTGTTGCGGGTTGCTTCACATTGTTATGTTGGGCTCGTGATCAAGTTGGTTTCTTGTGAACCACACCTTCTCCAAGAATCTGTGTTGGATATCCCTGAGCTAGTTGGTTAAGCTAGACAATAACTTGGAGAGTTGGAAGATAAAAGCTTGCCCAACTTAGTTCATTCCAAAGGGATATTCTTGTGTAGTGTGTGTTGAAGAAAGATAATGTCTTCATCGATTGGTCCTCGTGATCAGTTGTTGGATCTATTGTCCTACCAATTCTTTGACTCGAGTATGGGCCATTGTCAAGTCAAATCAGAACCAACGATATTCGTAATGTTGTCTTACTCGTGGTTGATCCCTCGAGCATACACCATTATATCTTATGGTGCGACCAATGCTATCACCGTGTTCACATGATGGTGGAAGTCGATGATATGGAAATTCCGATGAGTTCTTGTTGAGTCCATCGGTAGCATTTTGTCTCCCCATGAGTCATGTTGAGCATCAACCTAGTATTGGAAATTTGTGTAAGCATTTCTTAGTGTGCTGTTCATGAAGTCTATGTTTGGATGTAAGTAGTGACTTCCTCTAATTCACGTGCATTAGGTGCAAGTTGCGCCATGAATTTGAGAAAGGTTTGTTTTGTTCCTTTGGAATCATTCCAAGTCGATCATGCATATGTGCGAAGTATTCTATGGTGCGATAGGTGATCATCTTCATTCCATATGGATTCCATAGCACACCAAGCCTTTGATTGAATTGTTCAAGGAGAAGGAGTTCCTTCATAACAACTAGTCATGACTTATGATAGGACTTCGTTATCCTCGATGATGGTTCCCAACCGAACTTCGGTAGTGTTTTATTATAAGACTACCATGTGGTCATGCTTGCCTAGGACAACATGTCACATGTTTGTAGTAAAACCAGCTCATGTTTTGGAGCTTGCTATCGTAGTTCATATCCGAGAATCTCGCAACATCTTCTCGTTGATACGTGTGTTGCAAACTTTCATTTTACTTCTAGACTCGATGAGTGCGGAATATCTTAACACCAACCAGATCTGAATCTCGGCAGATATGATGGTTGGAACATTCCTAGCTTTTGCATTTTGTTCCCAGCTTGCACCGTCCTTGTGCTATCTCGCTATAGACTGTCTTCTTAGCAATTCTTGTCCAGGTTTATCTTCAAAAGTGGACTTACCATGGGTCCCCCCCCCCACCTTCGATGATAAGCAAAATCATCCATTGCGTTGTCTTCAACAAGGTAGTCTACATCATCCATTCTAGTCCGGGTGTACCATTCCTTTGCACTCCACCAAATGATCGCTTGTGATTGCCTTAGGCTGGTATAAAGAGTTCCAATGATCTATGGATCAAAAGTAATTCTTTTTGCCACTTAAGGGAATAGTTCTTGGCGTCACCTTTCTCGAGGTGTCCTGTTACGGGATCATGGTAAATATTTCCTCAGCACCTTGACACCATCCACCATCTCCCTAGGCGTGGAATTGTTGCCTCCAACCAAACCTCGTTGTTGTTCTTCCATCCCTCTCGATGCATTTTATGTCTCAACTCAAGATGTGTCACCACCTCAGTCCGTGAGTCGATCATGTTTACTTGGTCTTCGTGAAGATCGAATCATGTAGGGTTCCCCCTTCTTTCTGTTATCGTGTCGGGTGAAGATCTCGAAGACGTCAAGACCAAGAAGATGGAGTGAACCAACATCTTCGAGAAGGCAATGGGATCATGGAAATTGTAATAGTTTGTGACTTCCCTTTTCCTCTTACCTCACGTCTTGAATCTCGAGGCGAGATTCTTGTTTAGTGGGGGTGAGTTGTCACAGCCCTAGAATTGCTTGACATTAGTTGCATTAAGGCATTCATGTCATCATGTTAATTTTCTCAGAAAGTTGAAATGGGGATTGTTGAAACCCTAGCACCAATTGAATTCTAATAGGTTCAAATAAAATCATTTTCAATAATCCCAAAATGCCCTGTGAAAATGTTCATGATTAATGGATAAAGGTGAAAGCCTCTTCCAAAAATGATGAACATATCTTATAGGTCATTCTGGATTTTTGAATTAAATCTTAAACCATTTGACTTTGGGCATTTAAACACTATAAATAATTTAAATGCTCAAATAATGTTGGAAATATTTGTGGGCCATAGAAATAATTCAGAAAGTGCCGTGAATATTTTCAGGATTTATAAAATTGATTTGGTTTTAAAAGCTGGATCAAAACAAAGCGCAAAATAGAAAAGCAGAAATAATAATAAAGAGAGAGAGTGCACTTTGACCTACAGGCGCCCAGCCGCCCAACCTCCTTCTCCCCCCACCTGGCCGGCCCGGTTGGCCCAGCCCACCAGCGCCCACCGCTCGTCGCCTACCTCTGCCCGATGGCGGAGGAGGGACCTGGCGTGTCGCCGCCCTTGTGTGCCACCTCCACCCCTGCCTGGCCTCCCGACCTCCTTGCGATGCCACGCGCCTCCCGACCCCTGGCCTCTCACTCTCTCCCTCGAGCGCCTCCCCTTCCTCTGCTCTCTCTCCCTCCTGCTTGACCGAGAGCCGCCCGTCGCCACCGCTCGCCGTAGCCACGCCACTGGCCCTCCCTCGCCTCGCCTGGCGTGTCCATAGCCTCCGCCGTGGCCCCGTCCTCCTCACGAGTCTCCGGCCGGGCGCCCCAGGCACCGCCCCGTTTTCCCCTCTTGGACCCGCCTTGATGCCGTCGCCATGGTCGCGGCTCGGTGCCCACCGAGCTCACCGGCGGCCTCCTCGCACCACGGTGAGCCCCCGAGTCGATCCCCCCTCTTCTCCGACTCATTCTCCCCCTCTAGCTACCACTCCCACCGTGACCGAAACCCGCCGCCGCCTATGACCGCCGCCGCCGTGCCTCCGGCCACCTAGTGGCCCGGCTGTCGTGCTCAACCTTCTCCCCGCGCTGCATAGGTCACGTAGGTGCCTCGCACGAGCCCCCCCGGCTGCTGTGGCCTCGACCCGGCGTGCCGAGCTCCGGCCGCCCGCATAGCTCGTCGCCGGTGCCTCTACCGGCCGCCCGAGCTCTAACCACCCACCAAAACCTCGGCTCATCCCAGCTCCCGTAGGTACCCTCCCGGCCCTTTTGGTGGCGGAATGGCGATTGCACTTGCGCCGCGGCGTCGCCTTGGCTGACTAAGCGCCAGCGCCCGTGACGCTGACCGGCGTGGGTTGACCCTTGCCGGTTTGACCTCCCCTCTCCCCAGCGACATGCGGGCCCGCCCGTAACTAAGTTAGGTTAGTGTTAACTAGGTTAGGTTAGTTAGTTAGGCGCTGACGGTGGGTCCCAGCGTCAGGTTTGACCTGGACAGCGACCCAGTTGACCCGCTGACGTCACATCGGCGTCAGGCTGACGCAATATATATTTTCTAGATTTATTTTAATTCAGTAAATTTCAGAAAATACTCTAAACTTCTAAAAATCATATAAATTCAACCGTAACTCGGATGGAAATAATTTATATATGAAAAATGATCAGAAAAATATGAAGAATCTGTTTATGCCATGATCATGCATGTTTGAACAAGTTAACATCACTGAATAGGATGAATCATGATTAGGGTAATTTATGAAATAGCATTTTGAGTTGGAATTCAACCTTGTTTGAATTCCTCCAACTAACAGATTATTATTGCATTAGGTGAATTCAGTACCTTAACATGATCATGCATCATATATGTGCATTGCATTGATTGTGTTCTCTCTTGTTTGCGGTAATTGTCCCTCGGTAGATGATGTCTGAAAGCGATGATTATTCGATGACACCGATGAAGAACTATTATCCTCGAAGTGCCGGGCAAGCAAAACCCCTTGTTCATTCGATATAATCCCACTCTCTCGCTCCTGCTCTATTTTACTGCATTAGGACAACAACGACTCATGTGTTACTTGCTGCGGTAGCTGAACCCCTTGATCCTTTGCATGACTGTCCTTCCACGATAATTAGATGAAACCCACTAGCATGAGTAGGAATTGTTTGAGCCATGTTGTGCCTACTCATTTATGCTTGTTTGTCATGCCTGCTACTGCTTAGAGTTGAGTGGGTCTGATTCATCGGGAATGAATTGGAATTGTTATGAACATGTCCTATTGTGTGTGAGCTAAGTGTGTGAACACGATTTGGTAAAAGTAGCGGTGAGAGGCCATGTAGGAGTACATGGTGGGTTGTCTCATTGCAGCCGTCCTCGAGGAACTGAGTTACGTGTTTGTGATCCATGAAACAGTTACTACCACGCATTGGGATCCTTAATTGACCCTCTCGGCTTCTTAGCCACCTTGTCCTCGGTCAGGGAGTTGCAAGTAGTTTACGGTGTTTGTAGCATCTTTGGGGCGCGCATAGCGCTGACCTTAGGGGTGGGTTGTGTTGCGGTAGGCACCGTGGCCCGGTGTGCAGTGCCCGTTTGGTATCTGGGAACCCTGCACACATCGTTCGGGGCTGTATGGGAAACCTCGGCGGACTCCTGCGGATGGAACCGAATAGGCGATAAACTGGACTAGGGACTTGAGTGTTTAGGTAGGTGAGGCCGACACCACGTTGGGCTTCCGCTTGAAGGTTGCAGTACATGTCGTGTAAGCGGCGATAAGTGGTGAGCGTGTGTGAAGAAGTACACCCTGCAGGGTTTAATATGATCTATTGAATAGCCGTGTCCACGGAGAAGGACTTCTGGGTTGCCTATATCGGTTCATAGACAAGTGAAAGTGGATACTCTAAAATCGCAAGATAAGCGTGAGTGCTATGGATGGCGTTCTCGTGGGAAGGCGGGGCGGGTCCATAGTGGTGTATTGATATGGTGAATATGTGGACTCGTGTGCGCCACCTCAAAAGAGTTACTTGCGATCGTAGTTTAGGATAGCCACCGAGTCAAAGCTGGCTTGCTGCGGTCAAACTCCACCACCCCTTTTGATAATGATGCATATGTAGTTAGATCGATGTAAGTCTTGCTGAGTACAATTGTACTCACGTTTGCTTATTTTATGTTTTGCGAGAGAGGCGTCGGTCTCGCTAGTAGTTCAGCGTGGACTTGACGTTTAGCTTGTTACCTTAGCTACGATTTTGTGCCTCGGCGGGATCTGGTAGATAGTCGGGCTCCTCGGCCTTTTTCATTTATAGTTATGCGTACTCGGACATGATTAGCTTCGCTTGTGCTTTGACTTGTATGCTCGAGTGTTGGGTCATGAGACCCATGTTTGTAATATCTCGCTCTTGAGCCTAATGAATAATATTTTGAGTCGTAGAGTTATGTTGTGATGCCATGTTGTATCTCGCATATTGAGCATAATGTGTGTATGTTTGAAATGCTTGGTATGTGTGGGATCCGACAAACTAGTTGTTTATCCTTGGCAGCCTCTCATATGGGGAAATGTAGTCTCGTGCTTACGGCGATAGTAGTCGCTTCTGGCCGGTTCACGAGTCCTGCTAGCCCAGCACTCTGCTTGGACACTTGGTGGCGGCATGTGTCTCACGCCGTTCCTATATACATCCCTTGAAATGTCACAGCGGTGGTATTGAGTCCTGCCTAGCCTGCTACAGCCGGGATACGAGTCTGTTAGCCAGATGCTACAGCCGAATACATCGTTGATGACCGACATGCTCGATGTGATTCATGTATGCCTGTCCCCATGGGTTAAGCGCCGCTTTGGGTTCACGACTAGCCATGTCGGCCGGGTTCTTCGTCATATGGATCTGGCGACACTATCATATCGTGAGCCAAAAGGCATAAGCGGTCCGGGCCATGGTAAGCGACACCGTAGAATACCGTGCGTGAGGCCGCAAAGTGATATGATGTGTTACATGCTAGATCGGTGTGACTTAGGATCGGGGTCCTGACATTGTACTAGCTCTATAAGCTAGTTCAAATAATTTTACACTAGAGTTGAACTAGCTCTATAGCCTAGTAAAAATAATTTTACACTAGAGTTGAACTACCTCTATAAGCTAGTTCAAATAAGTTTACAATATATTTGAACTAGCTCTATAGCCTAGTACAAATAATTTTACAGCAGAGTCGTATTAGCTCTTACACTAGAGTTGAACTAGCTCTATAAGCTAGTTAAAACATTTTACCCTAGACTTGAACTAGCTCTATAGCCTAGTACAAATAATTTTACACTAGAGTTGAACTAGCTCTATAAGCTAGATCAAATAATTTTACACTAGAGTTGAACTAGCTCTATAAGCTAGTTCAAATAATTTTACACTAGAGTTGAACTAGCTCTATAGCCTGTACAAATAATTTTACACTAGAGTTGAACTAGCTCTATAAGCTAGTTCAAATAATTTACACTAGAGTTGAACTAGCTCTATAGCCTAGTACAAATAATACTACACTAGAGTCGTACTAGCTCTTACACTAGAGTTGAACTAGCTCTATTAGCTACTTAAAAAAATTTGACCCTAGAGTTGTACTAGCTCTATAGCCTAGTAGAAATAATTTTACACTAGAGTTGAACTAGCTCAATAAGCTAGTTGAAAGTATTTTACATTAGAGTTGAACTAGCTCTATAAGCTAGTTCAAATAATTTACACTATAGTTGAACTAGCTCTATAAGCTAGTTCAAATAATTACACTAGAGTTGTACTAGCTCTATAAGCTAGTTCAAATAATTTTACACTAGAGTTGAACTAGCTCTATAGCCTAGTACAAATAATTTTACACTAGAGTTGAACTAGCTCTATAAGATAGTTCAAATAAGTTTACAATAGAGTTGAACTAGCTCTATGGCCTAGTACAAATAATTTTATAGTAGAGTCGTATTTGCTCTTACACTAGAGTTGAACTAGCTCTATAAGCTAGTTAAAACAATTTTACCCTTGAGTTGAACTATAGCCTAGTACAAATAATTTTACACTAGAGTTGAACTAGCTCTATAAGCTAGATCGAATAATTTTACACTAGAGTTGAACTAGCTCTATAAGCTAGTTCAAATAATTTTCCACTAGAGTTGAACTAGCTCTATAGCCTAGTACAAATAATTTACACTAGAGTTAAACTAGCTCTATAGCCTAGTTCAAATAATTTTACACTAGAGTTGAACTAGCTCTATAAGCTAGTTCAAATAATTTTACACTAGAGTTGAACTAGCTCTATGCCTAGTACAAATAATTTTACACTAGAGTTGAACTAGCTCTATAAGCTAGTTCAAATAATTTACACTACAGTTGAACTAGGTGTATAGCCTAGTACTAATAATTTTACACTAGTGTAGAACTATCTCTATAAGTGATATGAACACGAGATCTTTGTTGTTGTGCCATTACAAAGTTGTACTAGTTCTGCGATTACTACTTTTTTGCAGGCACATAATTTTCTAAGTGAGAAGAAGAAAACACTAAAGGAGAGGAAAAGTGCAGGTATACTGGGTGTTATTCCATGTGCTTTCACGAAGGAAGAAAAGCAGGCATCTTCTTCTAGTTACAATTTGGCAAACCTAAGAGAGGAAGCGCCAAGTATTTTCATTGGAGAAGTTTCAGTTAAACTTGTCGTTACACAAGAAGTCAAGCCAAACTTCAGGACCCCACCATGGTAATCAACCGTGGCCAGAGTAGATAAATAGTATTGGGTTATTAAAAACCGTAGTGTTTTATTGGTTATTTTCTTTTACCAGTTCACGTCGTGAGTCGTAGTCCAGGTTTGTTTGGATTCAGGTGATCAAAGGTGCCGGGTACTTAATTAGTTAAATTCTTATTAGTTTAAATATGAAAGAGATAGAGTCCGCTTCTAGCTTGGTTTGTTAGGATCGATTGGGTCAGCGTGTGCGTCACCTATATAAAGGGCAGGCTTAGGCCTTTGTACGGGAGCTTTTGGAAGTGGAATAAAATACAGAAAAAGTCAACACTTATGGTTGCGCCAAATACCTTCGTTTGCTGATCCTCGAGGGATCTGAGAGTTGCTTGGCATGAGATTGATCTGTGATCGATTATACGCTGGTCCTTTTTTTTGCCCTTTGGTCTTCTAGCGCCTTGCTTGATCCGAAGAGCTGGTATTTTATTTCTTCGCCTATTTTCTGCTATTACGAGAATCGTCGTGGTTCATCGTTGTTTTTTGTGTGCCGTGAAGATTGGGCCAACAAGCGACTCATTTGTATAGTTGGGTCTTATCAAGTGGTATTGAGCAAGGTTGATCACGGTACAAAAGTTTCTCTCTCTCTTGAGTTGCTACAATGGTGAATTCACAGAAATCAAATTCAAGTGTGCATGGTGCACATGAAGGAGATGTGAAAGATGAGCTACCCTTGCCCACCTATGATCCGAGTGTTGCGCCGGCTATAGTGCTAGGATTGGAGGCAACTTCGTGACTATGTGCTGAATCTAGTGGGGGCGCATCGACAAGGTTGAGAAAGTCTAGGAAAAAAGATTGCTGGTTTGGTGAGGCCGTTCATCGATTGAGACCACGTTCACCCCTAGTGATGGGTCTGCTGCACCGCGTCATCATCGGCAATTATCACGGACAGCGGGTGGCGAACAAGTTCGCAACAATGATGAGCATCAAGACCATCGATGCGAGGGGCTGGTAGCTATTATGAGCACATGCTGGCGTGCTTATAACCATCATGGAGGTGGTGTACACCATGGGGAGGACATGAGCGTCCATGGCGTGCCTCGAAGATGATGGTATGGGAATGAATTAAAATTTCCATACCGTCGTTTAGCGGCAAAGACAATCCGGATGATTATTTGGAGTGGGAGATGCGCGTGGATCAGATTTTGATGGACAACACTACGAGGAGAAAAGGTTCGTGCTGCATCTATTGAGTTCACGGGCTATGCTTTAATATGGTGGAACCAACTATATCAGCGGGTGGGCGTCCGGAGTCTTGGAATCAGATGAAGAGTATCATGAAGAGGCGCTTTGTTCGAGAGGACTTCACTAGGACCTTGTACACACACTTGCAGCAACGGCAAGGTAACTCTAGTGTTGAGGAATATTATAAAGAGATGGAAATATTGTTGATTAAATGCGGGGTAGAGGAGCAAGAAGAGGCTACAATATCACGGTTCGTTCATGGTCTGAAATCAGAATCACGAGACCATGTCGATATAGTTGAATATCACGGAGTTCTGAGGATTATTGCACCATGCCATTCAGCGGGCAACAAGTAAAGCGTCGTGGTGGTCATGATAATTCATCAAACTCGTGTAGCGTAATTTTCAGCGAGAAGGTGGTGGTAATAGTGGTTCTAAAACATATTCTAAGCCAGCTACAAAGGAAGTATCTCAATCCAAGGTTGAATCGTCTCGTGCTTCTAACTCTCGTAGTAGTGACATTGTGTGTTTTAAGTGTGGTGGCAGGGGCATAAGAAGTTTGAGTGTCCTAATGAGAGGAGAGTACTCCTCACGGAAGAAGGACACATGTCATGATGATGGAGAAAAAATACTAACACATCTAGTGAGAAATCTGAAGATGATGAAAGCGTGATCATGCGAGTTTTGAAGCTGCGAAGCATACCCATCATTAATGGTGCAGCAGTGAAAGAAGACCGTATGGAGGATAAGGGGCAGCGATGGAATATTTTTCAGTCCAGTGTAAGATCAACAACACCAATTGCAAGCTAATAATAGATGGTGGAAGCTACACCAATGCGGTCGATAAAGGGTTAGTTAATGCTTTGGGGTTGCTGCATGGAAGCACCATAACCCTACCGTGTTGAATGGATGTACCATCTTAGAAAGGTCAAGGTCACTCATAAGGCGCGTCAAATTCTCTGTTGGTGATTATCTTGATATGGTGTCTGCGATGTCATACCGATGGATGCATGTCATTTATTATTGGGAAGACCATGGCAGTATGATCATAGTGCTACACATCAAGGTCGGACAAACACTAATTCATTTTGGGCTCTTTGGAAGCGATGTGTTACTCGACCAATGTTTGACAACACAATCAAGGTGGATGGACATGTTGCATTGAAGAGGAAGGTTGGAAAGATTGCCCTAAAACCGAGGGCGGTTTCCATTGAAGGGAGGGATGATATGAACACAGATCTTTGTTGTTGTGCCATTACAAAGTTGTACTAGTTCTGCAGTTACTACTTTTTTGCAGGCACATAATTTTCTAAGTGAGAAGAAGAAAAGACTAAAGGAGAGGAAAAGTGCAGGTATACTGGGTGTTATTCCATGTGATTTCACGTAGGAAGAAAAGCAGGCATCTTCTTCTAGTTACAATTTGGCAAACCTAAGAGAGGAAGCGCCAAGTATTTTCATTGGAGAAGTTTCAGTTAAACTTGTCGTTACACAAGAAGTCAAGCCAAACTTCAGGACCCCACCAGGGTAATCAACCATGGCCAGAGTAGATAAATAGTATTGGGTTATTAAAACCCGTAGTGTTTTATTGGTTATTTTCTATTACCAGTTCACGTCGTGAGTCGTAGTCCAGGTTTGTTTGAATTCTAGTGATCAAAGGTGCCGGGTACTTAATTAGTTAAATTCTTATTAGTTTAAATATGAAAGAGATAGAGTCCGCTTCTAGCTTGGTTTGTTAGGATCGATTGGGTCAGCGTGTGCGTCACATATATAAAGGGCAGGCTTAGGCCTTTGTACGGGAGTTTTTGGAAGTGGAATAAAATACAGAAAAAGTCAACACTTATGGTTGCACCAAATACCTTCGTTTGCTGATCCTCGAGGGATTTGAGAGTTGCTTGGCGTGAGATTGATCTGTGATCGATTATACGCTGGTCCATTTTTTTGCCCTTTGGTCTTCTGGCGCCTTGCTTGATCCGAAGAGCTAGTCTTTTATTTCTTCGCCTATTTTCTGCTATTACGAGAATCGTCGTGGTTCATCGATGTTTTTTTTGTGTACCGTGAAAGATTGGGCCAACAAACGACTCGCTGTATAGTCGGGTCTTATCAATAAGCTAGTTCTAATAATTTTACACTAGAGTTGAACTAGCTCTATAACCTAGTTCAAATAATTTTCCACTAGAGTTGAACTAGCTCTATAGCCTAGTACAAATAATTTTACACTAGAGTTAAACTAGCTCTATAGCCTAGTTCAAATAATTTTACACTAGAGTTGAACTTGCTCTATAAGATTGTACAAATAATTTTACACTAGAGTTGAACTAGCTCTATAAGCTAGTTGAACTAGCTCTATAAGCTAGTTCAAACATTTTTACACTAGAGTTGAACTAGCTCTATAAGCTAGTTCAAATAATTTTACACTAGAGTTGAACTAGCTCTATAGCCTAGTACAAATAATTTTACACTAGAGTTGAACTAGCTCTATAGCCTAGTACAAATAATTTTACACTAGAGTTGAACTAGCTCTATAGCCTAGTACAAATAATTTTACACTAGAGTTGAACTAGCTTTATAAGCTTATACAAAAAAAATTAGACTAGAGTTGAACTAGCTCTATAAGCTAGTTCAAATAATTTACACTAGAGTTGAACTAGCTCTATAAGCTAGTTCAAATAATTTTACACTAGAGTTGTACTAGCTCTATAAGTTAGTTCAAATAATTTTACACTGGAGTTGAACGAGCTCTATAGCCTAGTACAAATAATTTTACACTAGAGTTGAACTAGCTCTATAAGCTAGTTCAAATAAGTTTACAATAGAGTTGAACTAGCTCTATAGCCTAGTACAAATAATTTTACAGTAGAGTCTTATTAGCTCTTACACTAGAGTTGAACTAGCTCTATAAGCTAGTTAAAACAATTTTACCCTAGAGTTGAACTAGCTCTATAGCCTAGTACAAATAATTTTACACTAGAGTTGAACTAGCTCTATAAGCTAGATCAAATAATTTTACACTAGAGTTGAACTAGCTCTATAAGCTAGTTCAAATAATTTTACACTAGAGTTGAATTAGCTCTACAGCCTAGTACAAATAATTTTACACTAGAGTTGAACTAGCTCTATAGCCTAGTACAAATAATTTTACACTAGAGTTGAACTAGCTTTATAAGCTTATACAAAAAATTTAGACTAGAGTTGAACTAGCTCTATAAGCTAGTTCAAATAATTTACACTAGAGTTGAACTAGCTCTATAAGCTAGTTCAAATAATTTACACTAGAGTTGTACTAGCTCTATAAGTTAGTTCAAATAATTTTACACTGGAGTTGAACAGGCTCTATAGCCTAGTACAAATAATTTTACACTAGAGTTGAACTAGCTCTATAAGCTAGTTCAAATAAGTTACAATAGAGTTGAACTAGCTCTATAGCCTAGTACAAATAATTTTACAATAGAGTCTTATTAGCTCTTACACTAGAGTTGAACTAGCTCTATAAGCTAGTTAAAACAATTTTACCCTAGAGTTGAACTAGCTCTATAAGCTAGTTCAAAAAATTATTAAACTAGAGTTGAACTAGCTCTATAAGCTAGTTCAAATATTTTTACACTAGAGTTGAACTAGTTCTATAGCCTACTACAAATAATTTTACACTAGAGTTGAACTAGCTCTATAAGCTTGTACAAATAATTTTACACTATAGTTGAACTCGCTCTGTAGTCTAGTACAAATAATTTTACACTAGATTTGAACTAGCTCTATAAGCTCTAGTTCAAATAATTTTACACTAGAGTTGTACTAGCTCTATAAGCTAGTTCAAATAATTTTCCACTAGAGTTGAACTAGCTCTATAGCCTAGTAGAAATAATTTACACTAGAGTTAAACTAGCTCTATAGCCTAGTTCAAATAATTTTACACTAGAGTTGAACTAGCTCTATAAGCTAGTTCAAATAATTTTACACTAGAGTTGAACTAGCTCTATAAGATTGTACAAATAATTTTACACTAGAGTTGAACTAGCTCTATAAGCTAGTTGAACTAGCTCTATAAGCTAGTTCAAACATTTTTACACTAGAGTTGAACTAGCTCTATAAGCTAGTTCAAATAAATTTACACTAGAGTTGAACTAGCTCTATAGCCTAGTACAAATAATTTTACACTAGAGTTGAACTAGCTCTATAGCCTAGTACAAATAATTTTACACTAGAGTTGAACTAGCTCTATAGCCTAGTACAAATAATTTTACACTAGAGTTGAACAAGGTCTATAAGCTTATACAAAAAAATTTAGACTAGAGTTGAACTAGCTCTATAAGCTAGTTCAAATAATTTACACTAGAGTTGAACTAGCTCTATAAGCTAGTTCAAATAATTTACACTAGAGTTGTACTAGCTCTATAAGCTAGTTCAAATAATTTTACACTGAGTTGAACTAGCTCTATAGCCTAGTACAAATAATTTTACACTAGAGTTGAACTAGCTCTATAAGCTAGTTCAAATAAGTTACAATTGAGTTGAACTAGCTCTATAGCCTAGTACAAATAATTTTACTGTAGAAAGTAAGTATTAGCTCTTACACTAGACTTGAACTAGCTCTATAAGCTAGTTAAAACAATTTACCCTAGAGTTGAACTAGCTCTATAGCCTAGTACAAATAATTTTACACTAGAGTTGAACTAGCTCTATAAGCTCGATCAAATAATTTTACACTAGAGTTGAACTAGCTCTATAAGCTAGTTCAAATAATTTTACACTAGAGTTGAACTAGCTCTATAAGCAAGTTCAAATATTTTACAGTAGAGTTGAACTAGTTCTATAGCCTAATACAAATAATTTTACAGTAGAGTTGAACTAGCTCTATAAGCTTGTACAAATAATTTTACACTATAGTTGAACCCGCTCTGTAGTCTAGTACAAATAATTTTACACTAGATTTGAACTAGCTCTATAAGCTCTATTTGAAATAATTTTACACTAGAGTTGTACTAGCTCTATAAGCTAGTTCAAATAATTTTACACTAGAGTTGAACTAGCTCTATAGCCTAGTACAAATAATTTTACACTAGATTTGAACTACCTCTACAAGCTAGTTCAAATAAGTTTACAATAGAGTTGAACAAGCTCTATAGCCTAGTACAAATAATTTTACAGCAGAGTCGTATTCGCTCTTACACTAGAGTTGAACTAGCTCTATAAGTTAGTTAAAACATTTTACCCTAGACTTGAACTAGCTCTATAGCCTAGTACAAATAATTTTACACTAGAGTTGAACTAGCTCTATAAGCTAGATCAAATAATTTTACACTAGAGTTGAACTAGGTCTATAAGCTAGTTCAAATAATTTTACACTAGAGTTGAACTAGCTCTATAGCCTATTACAAATAATTTTACACTAGAGTTGAACTAGCTCTATAAGCTAGTTCAAATAAGTTTACAATAGAGTTGAACTAGCTCTATAAGCTAGTTCAAATAATTTTACACTAGAGTTGAACTAGCTCTATAAGCAAGTTCAAATATTTTTACAATAGAGTTGAACTAGTTCTATAGCCTAATACCAATAAATTTACAGTAGAGTTGAACTAGCTCTATAAGCTTGTACAAATAATTTTACACTATAGTTGGACTCGCTCTATAGTCTAGTACAAATAATTTTACACTAGATTTGAACTAGCTCTATAAGCTCTAGTTCAAATAATTTAACACTAGAGTTGTACTAGCTCTATAAGCTAGTTCAAATAATTTTACACTAGAGTTGAACTAGCTCTATAGCCTAGTACAAATAATTTTACACTAGATTTGAATTACCTCTAAAAGCTAGTTCAAATAAGTTTACAATAGAGTTGAACAAGCTCTATAGCCTAGTACAAATAATTTTACAGCAGAGTCGTATTCGCTCTTACACTAGAGTTGAACTAGCTCTATAAGTTAGTTAAAACATTTTACCCTAGACTTGAACTAGCTCTATTGCCTAGTACAAATAATTTTACACTAGAGTTGAACTAGCTCTATAAGCTAGATCAAATAATTTTACACTAGAGTTGAACTAGGTCTATAAGCTAGTTCAAATAATTTTACACTAGAGTTGAACTAGCTCTATAGCCTATTACAAATAATTTTACACTAGAGTTGAACTAGCTCTATAAGCTAGTTCAAATAAGTTTACAATAGAGTTGAACTTGCTCTATAGCATATTGCAAATAATTTCACAGTAGAGTCGTATTAGCTCTTACACTAGAGTTGAACTACCTCTATAAGCTAGTTAAAACAATTTTACCCTAGAGTTGAACTAGCTCTATATTCTAATACAAATAATTTTACACTAGAGTTGAACTAGGTCTATAAGCTAGATCAAATAATTTTACACTAGAGTTGAACTAGCTCTATAAGCTAGTTCAAATAATTTTACACTAGAGTTGAACTAGCTCTATAAGCTAGTTCAAATAATTTTACACTAGAGTTGAACTAGTTCTATAGCCTAATACAAATAATTTTACACTAGAGTTGAACTAGCTCTATAAGCTTGTACAAATAATTTTACACTAGAGTTGAACTCGCTCTGTAGTCTAGTACAAATAATTTTACACTAGATTTGAACTAGCTCTATAAGCTCTAGTTCAAATAATTTTACACTAGAGTTGTACTAGCTCTATAAGCTAGTTCAAATAATTTTACACTAGAGTTGAACTAGCTCTATAGCCTAGCTAGTTCAAATAATTTTACACTAGAGTTGAACTAGCTCTATAAGCTAGTTCAAATAATTTTACAATAGAGTTGAACTAGCTCTATAGCCTAGTACAAATAATTTTCTGAACTAGCTCTATAAGTAGTTCAAATAATTTTACACTAGAGTTGAACTAGCTCTATAAGTTAGTTAAATAATTTTACTAAGTTGAACTAGCTCTATAAGCTAGTTCAAATAATTTTACACTAGAGTTGAACTAGCTCTATAGCCTAGTACAAATAATTTTACACTTGAATTGAACTAGCTCTATAGTCCTGTACAAATAATTTAACACTAGAGTTGAACTAGCTCTATAAGCTAGTACAAATAATTTTACACTAGAGTTGAACTAGCTCTATAAGCTAGTTCAAATAATTTTACACTAGAGTTGAACTAGCTCTATAGCTAGTACAAATAATTTTACACTAGAGTTGAACTAGCTCTATAGCCTAGTACAAATAATTTTACACTAGAGTTGAACTAGCTCTATAGCCTAGTACAAATAATTTTACACTAGAGTTGAACTAGCTCTATAGCCTAGTAGAAATAATTTTACACTAGAGTTGAACTAGCTCTATAAGCTACTTCAAATACTTTTACACTAGAGATGAACTAGCTCTATAAGCTAGTTCAAATAATTTTACACTAGAGTTGAACTAGCTCTATAAGCCAGTTCAAATAATTTTACACTAGGGTTGAACTAGCTCTATAAGCTTGTACAAATAATTTTAGACTAGAGTTGAACTCGCTCTGTAGTCTAGTACAATAATTTTACACTAGAGTTGAACTAGCTCTACAAGCAAGTTCAAATAATTTTACACTAGAGTTGAACTAGCTCTATAAGCTAGTTCAAATAATTTTACACTAGAGTTGAACTAGCTCTATAGCTAGTTTAAATAATTTTACACTAGAGTTGAACTACCTCTATAAGCTAGTTCAAATAATTTTACAATAGAGTTGAACTAGCTCTATAGCCTAGTACAAATAATTTTACACTAGAGTTGAACTAGCTCTATAGCTCAAATAATTTTACACTAGAGTTGAACTAGCTCTATAAGCTCTCTAGTTAAAATAATTTTACACTAGACTTGAACTAGCTCTATAGCCTAGTACAAATAATTTTACACTAGAGTTAAACTAGCTCTATAGCCTAGTTCAAATAATTTTACACTAGAGTTGAACTAGCTCTATAAGATTGTACAAATAATTTTACACTAGAGTTGAACTAGCTCTATAAGCTAGTTCAAAATTTTTTACACTAGAGTTGAACTAGCTCTATAAGCTAGTTCAAATAATTTTACACTAGAGTTGAACTAGCTCTATAGCCTAGTACAAATAATTTTACACTAGAGTTGAACTAGCTCTATAGCCTAGTACAAATAATTTTACACTAGAGTTGAACTAGCTCTATAGCCTAGTACAAATAATTTTACACTAGAGTTGAACTAGCTCTATAAGCTAGTACCAAATAATTTTAGACTAGAGTTGAACAAGCTCTATAAGCTAGTTCAAATAATTTTACACTAGAGTTGAACTAGCTCTATAAGCTAGTTCAAATAATTTTACACTAGAGTTGTACTAGCTCTATAAGCTAGTTCAAATAATTTTACACTGGAGTTGAACTAGCTCTATAGCCTCGTACAAATAATTTTACACTAGAGTTGAACTAGCTCTATAAGCTAGATCAAATAATTTTACACTAGAGTTGAACTAGCTCTATCAGCTAGTTCAAATAATTTTACACTAGAGTTGAACTAGCTCTACAAGCTAGTTTAAATATTTTTACACTGGAGTTGAACTAGTTCTATAGCGTAATACAAATAATTTTACAGTAGAGTTGAACTAGCTCTATAAGCTTGTACAAATAATTTTACACTATAGTTGAACTCGCTCTGTAGTCTAGTACAAGTAATTTTACACTAGATTTGAACTAGCTCTATAAGCTAGTACAAATAATTTTACACTAGAGTTGAACTAGCTCTATAAGCTAGTTCAAATAATTTTACACTAGAGTTGAACTAGCTCTATAGCCTAGTTCAAATAATTTTACACTAGAGTTGAACTAGCTCTATAAGCTAGTTCAAATAATTTTACACTAGAGTTGAACTAGCTCTATAAGCTAGTACAAATAATTTTACACTAGAGTTGAACTAGCTCTATAAGCTAGTTCAAATAATTTTACACTAGAGTTGAACTAGCTCTATAGCCTAGTACAAATAATTTTACACTAGAGTTGAACTAGCTCTATAAGCTAGTACAAATAATTTTACACTAGAGTTGAACTAGCTCTATAAGCCTAGTACAAATAATTTTACACTAGAGTTGAACTAGCTCTATAAGCTAGTTCAAATAATTTTACACTAGAGTTGAACTAGCTCTATAATTTTACACTAGCTAGTACAAATAATTTTACACTAGAGTTGAACTAGCTCTATAAGATAGTTCAAATAATTTTACACTATAGTTGAACTAGCTCTATAGCCTAGTACAAATAATTTTACACTAGAGTTGAACTAGCTCTGTAAGCTAGTTCAAATAAGTTTACAATAGAGTTGAACTAGCTCTATAGCCTAGTACAAATAATTTTACACAGAGTCGTATTAGCTCTTACACTAGAGTTGAACTAGCTCTATAAGTTAGTTAAAACATTTTACCTAGAGTTGAACTAGCTCTATAGCCTAGTACAAATAATTTTACACTAGAGTTGAACTAGCTCTATAAGCTAGATCAAATAATTTTACACTAGAGTTGAACTAGCTCTATAAGCTAGTTCAAATAATTTTACACTAGAGTTGAACTAGCTCTATAGCCTAGTACAAATAATTTTACACTAGAGTTGAACTAGCTCTATAAGCTAGTTCAAATAAGTTTACAATAGAGTTGAACTAGCTCTATAGCATATTACAAATAATTTTACAGTAGAGTCGTATTAGCTCTTACACTAGAGTTGAACTAGCTCTATAAGCTAGTTAAAACAATTTTACCCTAGAGTTGAACTAGCTCTATAGCCTAGTACAAATAATTTTACACTAGAGTTGAACTAGCTCTATAAGCTAGATCAAATAATTTTACACTAGAGTTGAACTAGCTCTATAAGCTAGTTCAAATAATTTTACACTAGAGTTGAACTAGCTCTATAAGCTAGTTCAAATATTTTACACTAGAGTTGAACAAGTTCTATAGCCTAATACAAATAATTTTACACTAGAGTTGAACTAGCTCTATAAGCTAGTACAAATAATTTTACACTAGAGTTGAACTAGCTCTATAGTCTAGTACAAATAATTTTACACTAGATTTGAACTAGCTCTATAGCTCTAGTTTAAATAATTTTACACTAGAGTTGAACTAGCTCTATAAGCTAGTTCAAATAATTTTACACTAGAGTTGAACTAGCTCTATAGCCTAGTACAAATAATTTTACACTAGAGTTGAACTAGCTCTATAAGCTAGTTCAAATAATTTTACAATGGAGTTGAACTAGCTCTATAGCCTTGTACAAATAATTTTACAGGTGAAATTAGTATTAGCTCTTACACTAGAGTTGAACTAGCTCTACAAGCTAGTTAAAATAATTTTACCTAGAGTTGAACTAGCTCTATAGCCTAGTAGAAATAATTTTACACTAGAGTTGAACTAGCTCTATAAGCTAGATCAAATAATTTTACACTAGAGTTGAACTAGCTCTATAAGCTAGTTCAAATAATTTACACTAGAGTTGAACTAGCTCTATAAGCTAGTTCAAATATTTTACACTAGAGTTGAACTAGTTCTATAGCCTAATACAAATAATTTTACACTAGAGTTGAACTAGCTCTATAAGCTTGTACACATAATTTTACACTATAGTTGAACTCGCTCTGTAGTCTAGTACAAATAATTTTACACTATATTTGAACTAGCTCTATAAGCTCTAGTTCAAATAATTTTACACCAGAGTTGTACTAGCTCTATAAGCTAGTTCAAATAATTTTACACTAGAGTTCAACTAGCTCTATAGCCTAGTACAAATAATTTTACACTTTAGTTGAACTAACTCTATAAGCTAGTTCAAATAAGTTTACAATAGAGTTGAACTAGCTCTATAGCCTACTACAAATAATTTTACAGCAGAGTCGTATTCGCTCTTACACTAGAGTTGAACTAGCTCTATAAGTTAGTTAAAACATTTTACCCTAGACTTGAACTAGCTCTATACCCTAGTACAAATAATTTTACACTAGAGTTGAACTAGCTCTATAAGCTATATCAAATAATTTTACACTAGAGTTGAACTAGGTCTATAAGATAGTTCAAATAATTTTACACTAGAGTTGAACTAGCTCTATAGCCTATTACAAATAATTTTACACTAGAGTTGAACTAGCTCTATAAGCTAGTTCAAATAAGTTTACAATAGAGTTGAACTAGCTCTATAGCCTAGTACAAATAATTTTACAGTAGAGTTGAACTAGCTCTATAAGCTAGTTCAAATAAGTTTACAATGGAGTTGAACTAGCTCTATAGCCTTGTACAAATAATTTTACAGTAGAGTCGTATTAGCTCTTACACTAGAGTTGAACTAGCTCTATAAGCTAGTTAAAAATAATTTACCCTAGAGTTGAACTAGCTCTATAGCCTAGTACAAATAATTTTACACTAGAGTTGAACTAGCTCTATAAGCTAGATCAAATAATTTTACACTAGAGTTGAACTAGCTCTATAAGCTAGTTCAAATAATTTACACTAGAGTTGAACTAGCTCTATAAGCTAGTTCAAATATTTTACACTAGAGTTGAACTAGTTATATAGCCTAATACAAATAATTTTACACTAGAGTTGAACTAGCTCTATAAGCTTGTACAAATAATTTTACACTATAGTTGAACTCGCTCTGTAGTCTAGTACAAATAATTTTACACTAGATTTGAACTAGCTCTATAAGCTCTAGTTCAAATAATTTTACACTAGAGTTGTACTAGCTCTATAAGCTAGTTCAAATATTTTACACTAGAGTTGAACTAGCTCTATAGCCTAGTACAAATAATTTTACACTAGAGTTGAACTACCTCTATAAGCTAGTTCAAATAAGTTTACAATAGAGTTGAACTAGCTCTATGGACTAGTACACATAATTTTACAGCAGAGTCGTATTCGCTCTTACACTAGAGTTGAACTAGCTCTATAAGTTAGTTAAAACATTTTACCCTAGACTTGAACTAGCTCTATAGCCTAGTACAAATAATTTTACACTAGAGTTGAACTAGCTCTATAAGCTAGATCAAATAATTTTACACTAGAGTTGAACTAGCTCTATAAGCTAGTTAAAAAAAATTTACCCTAGAGTTGAACTAGCTCTATAGCCTAGTACAAATAATTTTACACTAGAGTTGAACTAGCTCTATAAGCTAGATCAAATAATTTTACACTAGAGTTGAACTAGCTCTATAAGCTAGTTCAAATAATTTACACTAGAGTTGAACTAGCTCTATAAGCTAGTTCAAATATTTACACTAGAGTTGAACTAGTTCTATAGCCTAATACAAATAATTTTACACTAGAGTTGAACTAGCTCTATAAGCTTGTACAAATAATTTTACACTATAGTTGAACTGGCTCTATAGTCTAGTACAAATAATTTTACACTAGATTTGAACTAGCTCTATAGCTCTAGTTCAAATAATTTTACACTAGAGTTGTACTAGCTCTATAAGCTAGTTCAAATAATTTTACACTAGAGTTGAACTAGCTCTATAGCCTAGTACAAATAATTTTACACTAGAGTTGAACTACCTCTATAAGCTAGTTCAAATAAGTTTACAATAGAGTTGAACTAGCTCTATGGACTAGTACACATAATTTTCTGAGTTGAACTAGCTCATCGTATTAGCTCTTACACTAGAGTTGAACTAGCTCTATAAGTTAGTTAAAACATTTTACCCTAGACTTGAACTAGCTCTATAGCTTAGTACAAATAATTTTACACTAGAGTTGAACTAGCTCTATAAGCTAGATCAAATAATTTTACACTAGAGTTGAACTAGCTCTATAAGCTAGTTCAAATAATTTACACTAGAGTTGAACTAGCTCTATAGCCTATTACAAATAATTTTACATTAGAGTTGAACTAGCTCTATAAGCTAGTTCAAATAATTTCTGATGAGTTGAACTAGCTCTATAGCCTAGTACAAATAATTTTACACCAGAGTCGTACTTGCTCTTACACTAGAGTTGAACTAGCTCTATTAGCTACTTCAAAAATTTGACCCTAGTGTTGTACTAGCTCTATAGCCTAGTAGAAATAATTTTACACTAGAGTTGGACTAGCTCTATAAGCTAGTTGAAATAATTTTACACTAGAGTTGAACTAGCTCTATAAGCTAGTTCAAATATTTTTACACTAGAGTTGAACTAGCTCTATAGCCTAGAAAAATAATTTTACACTAGAGTTGAACTAGATCTATAAGCTAGTTCAAATAATTTTACACTACAGTTGAACTAGCTATATAGCCTAGTAAAAATAATTTTACACTAGAGTTGAACTAGCTCTATAAACTTGTAAATATAATTTTACACTAGACTTTAACTAGCTCTATAAGCTAGGTCAAATAATTTTACACTAGAGTTGAACTAGCTCTATAGCCTAGTAAAAATAATTTTACACTAGAGTTAAACTAGCTCTATAGCCTAGTTCAAATAATTTTACACTACAGTTGAACTAGCTATATAAGCTTGTACAAATAATTTTACACTAGAGTTGAACTAGCTCTATAAGCTAGTTGAATTAGCTCTATAAGCTAGTTCAAACATTTTTACACTAGAGTTGAACTTGCTCTATAAGCTAGTTCAAATAATTTTACACTAGAGTTGAACTAGCTTTATAGCCTAGTACAAATAATTTTACACTAGAGTTGAACTAGCTCTATAAGCTAGTTCAAATAATTTACACTAGAGTTGAATTAGCTCTACAGCCTAGTACAAATAATTTTACACTAGAGTTGAACTAGCTCTATAAGCTTATACAAAAAAATTTAACTAGAGTTGAACTAGCTCTATAAGCTAGTTCTAATAATTTACACTAGAGTTGAACTAGCTCTATAAGCTAGTTCAAATAATTCTACACTAGAGTTGTACTAGCTCTATAAGCTAGTTCAAATAATTTTACACTAGAGTTGAACTAGCTCTATAGCCTAGTACAAATAATTTTACACTAGAGTTGAACTAGCTCTATAAGCTAGTTCAAATAAGATTACAATAGAGTTGAACTAGCTCTATGGCCTAGTACAAATAATTTTACAGTAGAGTCGTATTAGCTCTTACACTAGAGTTGAACTAGCTCTATAAGCTAGTTAAAACAATTTTACCCTAGAGTTGTACTAGCTCTATAGCCTAGTACATATAATTATACACTAGAGTTGATCTAGCTCTATAGGCTAGTTCAAATAATTTTACACTACAGTTGAACTAGCTGTATAGCCTAGTACTAATAAATTTACACTAGTGTAGAACTAGTTCTATAAGCTAGTTTTAATAATTTTACACTAGAGTTGAACTAGTTCTACAGCCTAGTACAAATAATTTTACACTAGAGTTGAACTAGCTCTATAAGCTTATACAAAAAAAAAATTAGACTAGAGTCGAACTAGCTGCTATAAGCTAGTTCAATGTATGACCGACCTCGGATGGTCAAGTCTGTATGTCTGTGTCATCCTGGATCGGTATCTTGACACACAGTACTCGAAGGATTTATATGAGTAGCAATCACACACTTATTACATCGAATGTCTCAAAAGAGAACTTATTACAATAATATGGCTTAAGGCCATCTAATGCGATAATAGCGGAAGGCTTGGAAGATAAAGTGAGTCCATCAGCTCCAGCGGTATAACTAAGGTGCAGCAGCGACCTACAAATCCTTACTCCTCAAATCTGAAAATGCGCAACATAATACGTTGCAGCCGAAACAGGAGTCAGCACATGGAATATGTTGGCAATGTAACACATAGAGTAATGAAAAAATAAGCTATACTACATGCATATATGGTTGGTGGAAAGCTCTATAGTTACTGTTTTGCAAAAAGCCAATTTTTCCCTATATCAAAGGAATAAATTTTATTTTAACTATCATGGTGGTTGAAACATCATTGAGAAGGTATAACCCCATCTCAATCCCAATTAAAGTGATTAACAACCAGCAATATTAATTTAGAGTGATGAGATACATGTGAATACTCAAGTACTAGATACTCAGAATTGTCCATAACAGGGACACGGCTAACCATGATTAGATTGTACACTCTGCGGAGGTTTAGCACTTTTCCCCACAAGGCTCGATCGCCTCCGTTTGTTTCTCGCCTTGCATGGTGTTAGAAAGCGGATGAAGGAGACATAGTCTTTGAAACATTAACTCTCTACTCTAGGATAGATCATACCAAACCTAGAAAACCCACTACTGCTGATCTACCTCTTGAGAGCTTCGTAGCTTACTCAACTATGCTAGAGCCCATAATAGCTTGTGGCTGCTACGGAAGTTTCTAGCATGAATAATCTCAGTTCCTTTGAGCACAGGTGGTGGTCCTTAGGAAGAACACAAGGATACCCGGGATTTCAAAAATAAAACAGACAACTTTGGGTTCCCGGTGCCTCAATCCACCGGATGTGTATTTAAGTTGCCACCTTAAGTTAACCATTAATTAACAATCTCACATCTGCCGTGAATATCTCTCAAACCCAAACCACGTCTGAGCATAGCATAGCAATATAAGCAACACGTAGAAGTAACTCCCAAGGGTTTGATATTAGGGCAATAGGTTCCTACCTCATCATCTACTTCCCAACCCACAAATTAATGACATCCTAATCATGCAATGTTTGAGGATTGAGCTAATGCATAAAGCTGGGTATGAAAAGGTATGATCAAGTGTTACTTGCGCTAGAAGCGATCCGTGAATCCTTGAGACTCGTAGTAACACGCTTACGCACTCCGGGAATTCTATCGCAAGCAAACAATACATACATAAGCAACAAACAAAGTTGCACAAACGAAACTTCAACTGAAAGAGGTTGGCGGAGAGTTCAACAAGAACTCCGGTTTGCAAAAAGAATCAAACCAAAGCGGAACAACGAAACTCAAGCGGCGAGAGAAACAAGGTCGTTTACTAATCTGAACTAGAGTCAAATTTTACAAAGATAAAAACTGGTTTAAGTTGGCTATTCGGAAGAGGTTTGAGATGAAACTCGGTAGCAGAGATAGCTGATTCGATAAGCGGCGAAAAGTTATACTAATTTGAACATTGGTTCGAGAAATCGAAATCGGAATAATCCTTGAATAAAACCGATAAAAGCAGCGAGCGTCTAAGCGAGCGAGCGTTAGTTAGCGGAAGCTAAACGACAAACGGTTCGTAAAAGCAACGAAACGGGTGAGCGATCTCAAAATAAATAAACCGAAAAAAATAAAATCGATCTAACATAAAAAAAGCGGCTAGGGTTTTTCAAAAAAACTGAAGGTTCTTTTAAAAAAAAACGGCGGCGAGGCTACCCAGCGATCGTCCGTGAAATCAATGACTCGGTGAAATCAAGCGGCTAAAAAGCGGCTAGAGAAGCGGCGGTACTTGGGCTTGAGGCGGCTGAGGCGGTAACGGGAAGCGGCCAAGCGGTGTACAGCGGCTCGAGGCCGAGCTCGGCTCGGGGTCGAGGCGTAGCGGCGGTGGTGGAGGAGGAGGCGCTATTTAAAGAGGCGGTGGCTTGGAGGAGGGCAAAGGCGGTGGGAGGTCGGCTCGGACTCTGTCCGTATGTGTGATGCTGGGCCTTAACTTGCCTCTGGTGAGCCCTTAGCCCGGTCTGGTCGGTTTTCTTTTTTTTTTTTGCAAAACGTTCCGCCGGAATCTTATAAAAATCCTAGAAAAATAAATAAAAATCTAAAATTGCCAAAACAAGTTTTCTTTGCCTAAATAAAATATTTAGAACAAGATGAACTTTTCTTGGCCCCCAAAATGCAATTTTTTTTAAATATATGCAATTTTTTTCTAGGCAAATAAAATTCCAAATAAGTAAAATAAAATCCCAAAAAAATGATTTTAGCATTTTTCCTCATTATTCAATTATTTTGGAGAAGTCATATTATCTCCTCTCATTTATTTTAAACATGAAATATTTTCCGGATATAAAAATAATAAAATCCAAAATCCTTGTCTTCATTATTTGATAAAAATCAAATATGAAAATCGGAAAATCTAACTCTCAGGGTCCTTGAGTTGCTTAGGATTTGAGGATAGCAAATGAGAATGCAATAAAATATGATAGGCATGAAAATTATTTGTGTATAACATGCCAAATTGAAAATTTGGGATGTTACATTCAAATAATTTTACACTAGAGATGAACTAGCTCTATAAGCTAGTTCAAATAATTTACTCTAGAGTTGTACTAGCTCAATAAGCTAGTTCAAATAATTTTACACTAGAGTTGAACTAGCTCTATAGCCTAGTACAAATAATTTTCTACGATGAAATGGTATTAGCTCTTACACTGAGTTGAACTAGCTCTATAAGCTAGTTAAAACAATTTTACCATTGAGTTGAACTAGCTCTATAGCCTAGTACAAATAATTTTACACTAGAGTTGAACTAGCTCTATAAGCTGGTTCAAATAATTTTACACTAGAGTTGAACTAGCTCTATAGCCTAGTACAAATAATTTTACACTAGAGTTGAACTATCTCTATAGCCTAGTACAAATAATTTTACACTAGAGTTCAACTAGCTCTATAGCCTAGTACAAATAATTTTACACTTTAGTTGAACTACCTCTATAAGCTAGTTCAAATAAGTTTACAATAGAGTTGAACTAGCTCTATGGCCTACTACAAATAATTTTACAGCGAGTGGTATTGGCTCTTACAGTGAGGTTGAACTAGCTCTATAAGTTAGTTAAAACATTTTACCCTAGACTTGAACTAGCTCTATAGCCTAGTACAAATAATTTTACACTAGAGTTGAACTAGCTCTATAAGCTAGATCAAATAATTTTACACTAGAGTTGAACTAGGTCTATAAGCTAGTTCAAATAATTTTACACT
>JAHIAM010004507.1:0-42049 GCA_021605205.1 Aegilops longissima
ATGCAACTACACAAGAACTAGTCCAGAAGCGCGTTCTGAATCAGTTTTGCGCAGTGTTAACTGAAACATGGATATCCGACTCATACGTAGCCCTTTTCGCTCCACAAGTAGTCAAAACGTTTGGGATGACAAGATTCTTCAAATGATTCTGTCCCAAGGAACTTTTGGAGAACTTTTCTTAAGGAGTTCGTTCAGAAACTTGTATAGAAACTTTCTTAAGGAGCACTCGACAAACGCATTTCAAGAACATACACAAAGTCCCAGCTATGGACCTAGTGCATCATCATAACTGAGGTCTCTTGCATTTCCCTACAAGTAATTGGATCTCATATGGAGATGTTTAGTGAAGAAGAATGGAAAAAATCAAATGCAACTACACAAGAACTAGTCTGTAACTGTCGTTCGGAATCAGTTTTGTGCAGTGTTAACTGAAACATGGATATCTGACTCATACGGAGTCCGTTTTGGCTCCACAAGTAGTCAAAACGTTTGTGACGACCAGATGCTTCAAGGGATTCTTTCACATGGTACTTTTGGAGAACTTTTCTTAAGGAGTTCGTTCAGAAACTTGTGTAGAAACTTTCTTAATGAGCACTCGCCAAATGAATTTCGAGAACATACACAAAGTCCCAGCAATGGACCTAGTGCATCATCATAACTGAGGTCTCTTGCATTTCCTACAAGTAATTAGATCTCATATGGAGATGTTTAGTGAAGTAGAATGGAAAAAATCAAATGCAACTACACAAGAACTAGTCCAGTAGCGCTGTTCGGAATCAATTTTGTGTAGTGTTAAGCTGAAACATGGATATCGACTCATACGGAGTCCGTTTGGCTCCACAAGTAGTCAAAACGTTTTTTACGACCAGATGCTTCAAAGGATTCTTTCACATGGAAATTTGGAGAACTTTTCTTAATGAGTTCGTTCAGAAACTTGTATAGAAACTTTCTTAATGAGCACTCAACAAATGCATTTCGAGAACATACACAAAGTCCCAGCTATGGACCTAGTGCATCATCATAACTGAGGTCTCTTGCATTTCCCTACAAGTAATTGGATCTCATATGGAGATGTTTAGTGAAGTAGAATGGAAAAAATCAAATGCAACTACACAAGAACTAGTCTGTAACTGTCGTTCGGAATCAGTTTTGCGCAGTGTTAACTAAAACATGGATATCTGACTCATACGGAGTCCGTTTTGGCTCCACAAGTAGTCAAAACGTTTGTGATGACCAGATGCTTCAAAGGATTCTTTCACATGGAACTTTTGGAGAACTTTTCTTAAGGAGTTCGTTCAGAAACTTGTGTAGAAACTTTCTTAATGAGCACTCGCCAAATGAATTTCGAGAACATACACAAAGTCCCAGCAATGGACCTAGTGCATCATCATAACTGAGGTCTCTTGCATTTGCCTACAAGTAATTAGATCCCATATGGAGATGTTTAGTGAAGTAGAATGGAAAAAATCGAATGCAACTACACAAGAACTAGTCCGTAACTGTCGTTCGGAATCAGTTTTGTGTAGTGTTAAATGAAACATGGATATCTGACTCATACGGAGTCCGTTTTGGCTCCACAAGTAGGAAAAACATTTGCGACGACCAGATGCTTCAAAGTATTCTATCACATGGAAATTTTGGAGAACTTTTCTTAATGAGTTCGTTCAGAAACTTGTATAGAAACTTCCTTAATGAGCACTCAACAAATGCATTTCGAGAACATACACAAAGTCCCAGCTATGGACCTAGTGCATCATCATAACTGAGGTCTCTTGCATTTCCCTACAAGTAATTGGATCCCATATGGAGAAGTTTAGTGAAGTAGAATGGAAAAAATCAAATGCAACTAACATGAACTTGTCTGTAACTGTCGTTTGGAATCAGTTTTGCGCAGTGTTAACTAAAACATGGATATCTGACTCATACGGAGTCCGTTTTGGCTCCACAAGTAGTCAAAACGTTTGTGACGACCAGATGCTTCAAGGGATTCTTTCACATGGTACTTTTGGAGAACTTTTCTTAAGGAGTTCGTTCAGAAACTTGTGTAGAAACTTTCTTAATGAGCACTCGACAAACGCATTTAAAGAACATACACAAAGTCCCAGCTATGGATTTAGTGCATCATTATAACTGAGGTCTCTTGCATTTCCCTACAAATAATTAGATCTCATATGGAGATGTTTTGTGAAGAAGAATGGAAAAAAAATCAAATGCAACTACACAAGAACTAGATTGTAACTGTCGTTCGGAATCAATTTTGTGCAGTTTTAACTGAAACATAGATATCTGACTCATACGGAGTCCGTTTAGCCTCCACAAGTAGTCAAAACATTTTTGACGACCAGATGCTTCAAAAGGATTCTTTCACACGGAACATTTGGAGAACTTTTCTTAAGGAGTTCGTTCAGAAAATTGTATAGAAACTTTCTTAATGAGCACTCGATGAACGCATTTCGAGAACATACACAAAGTCCCAGCAATGGACCTAGTGCATCCTCATAACTGAGGTCTCTTGCATTTCCCTACAAGTAATTGGATCTCATATGGAGATGTTTAGTGAAGTAGAACGGAAAAAATTGAATGCAACTACACAAGAACTAGTTTGTAACTGTCGTTCGGAATTAAATTTGCGCAGTGTTAACTGAAACATGGATATCTGACTCATACGGAGTCTGTTTTGGCTCCACAAGTAGTCAAAACGTTTATGATGACCAGATGCTTCAAAGGATTCTATCACAAGGAACTTTTGGAGAACTTTTCTTAAGGAGTTCGTTCAGAAACTTGTACATAAACTTTCTTAATGAGCACTCGCCAAATGAATTTCGAGAACATACACAAAGTCCCAGCAATGGACCTAGTGCATCATCATAACTGAGGTCTCTTGCATTTGCCTACAAGTAATTAGATCCCATATGGAGATGTTTAGTGAAGTAGAATGGAAAAAATCGAATGCAACTACACAAGAACTAGTCCGTAACTGTCGTTCGGAATCAGTTTTGTGTAGTGTTAACTGAAACATGGATATCTGACTCATACGGAGTCCGTTTTGGCACCACAAGTAGTCAAAACGTTCGTTACGACTAGATGCTTCAAATGATTCTTTCACAGGGAACTTTTGGAGAAATTTTCTTCAGGATTTCGTTCAGAAACTTGTATAGAAACTTTCTTAATGAGCACTCCACAAACGCATTTCGAGAACATACACAAAGTCCCAGCTATGGACCTAGCGCACCATAAAACCTGAGGTCTCTTGCATTTCCCTACAAGTAATTGGATGTGATATGTACATGTTTAGTGAAGTAGAATGGAAAAAATCGAATGCAACTACACAAGAACTAGTCCAGAAGCGCTGTTCGGAATCAGTTTCTTGTGATGTTAAGCGAAAAATGGATATCTGACTCATACGGAGTCCGTTTTGGCTCCACAAGTAGTCAAAACATTCATTACGACCATATGCTTCAAAGGATTCTTTCAGAGGGAACTTTTGGTAAACTTTTCTTAAGGAGTTCATTCAGAAACTTGTATAGAAACTTTCTTAAGGAGCACTCGACAAATGCATTTCGAGAACATACACAAAGTCCCAGGTATGGACCTAGCGCAGCATAAAACCTGAGGTCTCTTGCATTTCCCTACAAGTAATTGGATGTGATATGTACATGTTTAGTGAAGTAGAATGGAAAAAATCGAATGCAACTACACAAGATGTAACACCCCGAGAATCTTGCTACAGTAATCTCCCCCTAATGGTGTCCATATCATCATGGTTACTATGCAGCTTGCCACCTGTCCAAAATCCAAAGCCATTTTCAAATTTGAAATAGAGTCAAATAAATTGTTTCTTTGGGCAGTAAAACTAAAATGTTCATCATCTAGCAAATATTCCAAAACAAATGCTGTTAAGGAAAACAACATCATCTTCAACACATATGGGTGCGAGCATTTAAAAGCAGTGCCAAAGCGACACTTTAAATGCCCTATTCTTTTCAAAATAAAATCAAATGAATTCCAAACTTGCCCAAACTTTTTGTGGAAGTGTCTAAAATTACCAGGATTTAATGGCACCCTTCCCAAGTTTTTCCGAGTCAATAGGCTGCCCAAATAATTCATTTCCTCTCTTTGTTATTAAATAAAAAGAGAAACAAGGCAGCCCACTACGCACATGGGCCATGAGTGCACAGTGTGCTGGCCCAGTCCACCTCCCATCTCCATCTTCCTCTGTTCACAGAAGCCCCCGTGGACGCCGGGCACACGTCCATGGCGCCGATGTCCACGGGGCAACCATCTGCCGATGCCCCGAGAGGATAAGAGACCCCTCCTCGCCCTGGAACAAACACTAGACGCCCCCTCCATTTTCCCCTCTTCGCGCCGTCTCCTTCCCCACCACGTGCGGCCGACACCATCGTCGCCGCGCCTGCGTCGATCCCGCGGCCACCGGCGTCCCCGAGCCCGGCAACCGAGCCTGGGAGGTGCGCCGTACCCCGCTTCACCGTCCTCGTCCATCAATTGGAGTCGGGGAGGTCGGCGACGTCGGCATCGCCCTCTTCCCCTTCTCGGTGGTCACCGGCGATCACCGGAGCCTCATGCCTCCCTCTGCGCTCCCGAACCCCGAGAGGCCTCCGTGTGCCTGCCCCGTGAGCTCCGCCTCCCTCTCCCTCTCTCCCCGTGCTCGTTCCCGCGCCGTAGCTAGCTGTCGCCGCCTCCGTGCCCTGCTCGCCGCCGACGAGATCGTGGCCGTCCTTGTGGTCGACGTCGCCGCCACCTGAGGCCACCGTTGAACTCTGGAGCTCCGAGAGCCCAACGAGCGAGCAGCGTGCCTCCCGTGCCCCTAACCGCTAGCCCGACCACCCTCATCTCCGGCCGCCGCCTTGCCTCGTCGCGGCGGCGTTTCGGCCAGTTCGGTGATGCCACCACCACAAATCGACGCGGTCGGTGACCGTTCAAACGTGCCTAGCGGCACCTTTCCATGCCCGTCTGCGTTTTCCGCCAACTCCGCGATGCACCGCCGCGGGTAGGTCGCGCGGCGTTGCTCGCCGCCGCGCTGACTGCACCGGCAGGCCGCCGCCCTGGTCGCATTGCTGTGGCCCGCTGACCCGTTGACTGCTTTGACTAGTCAGCGGTGCTGACTGGCAACCCGATCGCCGTGTGGCCCCCATGATTAATTAAACTAATTTAATTTTAAACTAATCTGCTAATTACTTTAGTGGCTGACAGATGGGGCCCATCTGCTAATTGACCTAATTAGTTGAATTTAACTCTCTGGTTAACCCACTCTCTATGACATGTGGGACCCAGCTATCAGGTTTGACCTGAGTTAGCTGGGTTGACCGCTAACGTCATGATGACGTCATGCTGATGCAATAACCCCCATTTTAGATTTAATATTAATTTCAGAATATTGTTTAAACTTCGGAAATTCGTAGGAAATAATCCGTAACTCGGATGAAAATGTTTTCTATATGAAAGTTGCTCAGAAAAATCCGACGAATCCGGATACGCAGTCCGTTCGTCCGCCACACACCCCTAACCTATCGAACCTATAAACTTTCCTCTCCGGTTCATCATCGACAGACGTCGGAACCGGAAAACTTTCCGGATGTTTCCCCTTCTTGATGTCGCCTAGTGCTGCGTTAGAACACGTCTAGCTCATCATTGTCTGTTATGCACTTGCCTACTATGTATTTACTGTTTCTTCCCCTCTTCTCTCCGGAGACCCGAGACCGATGTTGATGTCCTGTGATCGACTACGTCACCGGCGACCCCTCTCTCTTGCCGAGCAACCAGGCAAGCCCCCTTGATCACCGGATATCGCCTACTCTTATCTACACTGCTTGCATTAGAGTAGTATAGCATGTTACTGTTTTCGGATACTCCTATCTTTGCTGCATAGTCATCCTTGTTACTTACATTGTTACCTTACCGCAATCCTATATGCTTAGTATAGGATGCTAGTCCATTCATCTGTGGCCCTTCATACTTGTCCGTCTGCCGTGCTATACTATCGGGCCGTGATCACTCGGGAGGTGATCACGGGTATATACTATATAATGTACACTATTACATTACCTGTGGTACTGTTCGGCGATGGGGGCTGAAAGGACGGGTGGCTCCATCCCGGTAGAGGTGGGCCTAGGTTCCCGACGGCCCCCGACTGTTACTTTATGGCGGAGCGACAGGGCAGGTTGAGACCGCCAGGAGAGAGGTGGGCCTGGTCCTGTTCGGCGTTCGCGGTTATTTAACACGCTTAACGAGGTCTTGGTATTTGATCTGAGTTGGCTACGAGCTTATACGCACTAACCATCTACGCGGGAGTAGTTATGGGTATCCGGCGTCGTGGTATCGGCCAAGCACTTGCCGGACGTCGCGACGGGCGGCGTAGCCGGATTGGATTGGAGCGCTTTCTTTGGGCTGGAGTGCGCTTCCGGCGCGTCACATAGCGCAACGCAGGTGTGCTTTCGAGGCGATGGGCCCTGGACCCTGCGGCGCTTAGGTTTAGACGGCGTGTTGGCCTCTCTGTTGTGCCTAGGTGGGGCTGCGGCGTGTTGATCTTCGCGGCGGGCATGACCCAGAAAGTGTGTCCGGCCAAATGGGATCAAGCGTCTTTGGGTAAGATGGTGCACCGCAGGAAGTTAATCTATTGAATAGCCGTGATCTTGATAACAGGGCGACTTGGAGTTGTACCTTGAGCTTATGACAACTAGAACCGGATACTTGATAAAACACACCCTTCCAAGTGCGGATACAACCGGTGGTCGCTCTCGCTCAGGGATATGAGCAGGGGATCGCCGGGTAGGATTATTGCTATATGATGTTACTTGGAGGACTTCAGATTGTCCCCTCCTATCTGTTGCAAGAAAGGTGTCCAGAAGCGTAGTCTTCGTTAAGACTAGCTATCCCCCTCTTATTCTGGCTTTCTGCAGTTCAGTCCACTGATATGGCCCTTTACACATATATCCATGCATATGTAGTGTAGCTCCTTGCTTGCGAGTACTTTGGATGAGTACTCACGGTTGCCTTGTTCCCCCTTTTTTTCCCTATCTCTACTCGATTGCTGCAACCAGACGATGGAGCCCAGGGCGACGCCACCGCCTATGGCGACTACTACTGGAGGTGCCTACTACTACGTGCAGCCGGCGGCGGCGACCGGGAGTAACCTAGGAGGATCCCAGGCGGGAGGCCTGTTCCTCTTCGATCTGTATCCCGGTTTGTGCTAGCCATCTTATGGCACCTTGTTTAACTTATATACGTACTCAGATATTGTTGCTTCCGCTGACTTCGTCTATGATCGAGCACTTGTATTCGAGCCCTCGAGGCCCCGGCTTGTATTATGATGCTTGTATGACTTATTTTATTTGTAGAGTTGTGTTGTGGTATCTTCCGTGAGTCCACGATCTTGATCGTACACATTTGCGTGCATGATTAGTGTATGATTAAATCGGGGCGTCTGAAGTTGGTATCGAGCCATTGCTGTAGGAATCCCCTTCCAACTCCTTGGCCGAAGTCGAGTCTAGACATTGCAAAAACTTTTACTAACTTGGCTGTGTGCCTTACGGGCCCACGTCGCCAATGGGTGGTATTAGGATCTTTACTCCTCGATCTTTACTCGGGATTCTGAACTCTCTTCATTCGGGTTAAATGATTTTGCTAAAACAAAACTAACTTTAGGTTCTATAAGTACTTTCTCCGGAGAGCCCCTCACTTCAGAAGATTGGCTGCTAATCAGAAGATTCCGAAGATACTCTCTGATGTTCTCTCGAGACTTTGTGCTCATCACTTTTGCTATTCCTGACCACCGATAAATCCGTATGGATAACTACTTACCCTTGCCATTCATACGATCATTCCCCAGTGATCTTGTTATTACAAGATACCCCGAAGTTTTCTCTATTGATCCGAGAATACTTTGTGCCTACTGCCTAGCAGTCTTTGCCACATGAATACCCCTTCAAATAAACCCTCGCACTTGTCGAGTATCCGCTCAACCCCAGTTGTTCATGTGTTTCACAAAAGACTTCAAAATACTATTCGATCTTCCGAAAATCCTCTGGAGCCTTTGGCTCTTGAAATTCTTGCTTGCTTGCATTATGGTTAATCCCATAAGTCTCGTAGTCATATTGACATTCCTTGTCATTATCATTTTGAGTCTGTTGACTCAATATGTTTCTGAATACCATAATCATCATTGATCCTTATAAATTACCTTTCTGGCTGAGATGCCATTCTTTTAACTGGAATTGGTTCTCGACCAATCCAATTGTCGTTGATTGTACCCTAAGGCTATTCAACTTATCCATCCCTAATCAGAGCATTGCTTCTGATCCCTTGAATTGGGAATCATAATTCCTTTGCATTTGACAATTGAGTTAGTCAGTTGTTTCTATAATTTGATCTCCTTGCATTCTTCTTCCTCTAGTTAAGTACTGATGCTCACGTCAGACCCCTTGTGGGCCATCAGGTCCATTGTTGGATTTTATCCGTCAGCATCCTTCATATTCAATAACTTTGTGAGACCTTCCCTGATACATAATGCCTTTGGTAAATTGTATCCTCTGCTTTGTCAACCATGCTCTACCTCCAAGCTTGAGTTAATTACCCCTGGAGTTGATGGTATACGTTCCTAAGATGCCTTGGTGGGTTGAACCTATGCCCTCCTTAATATGTGTGAACTCGAAAGTTTTCACGAGTCATACTCTTCTGGTATTTACCAGATAAAATTTCAACGCTATAACTTCATCGAAAACGAGAAGTGAATGAAAGGGTATGCATTGGAAAAGTGGGAGTCGACCTTGAACCTTGCGTTCATGCCCATGGACACGATGTAGATCTTATCATTAAAGCTTCTCTTAAATAATTATTCCTTTGGTATAAGTTCATCTTATATCAGGGATCTGGCCTTTTACACTCGTGGTTCCGATCATGTTCTCTTTTAAATACCATTTCTCGTGCAAGTTTTAGCACTTGTCTTCTGTAGAGCAATACACCAGTCCAACCTTTACTTTGATCTTGTGTCGAGTATTACCCCCTGGTATCTCGAGATTATCATGGAACTGCATAACTCCTTATGAGTTCTTCATTAATTGCTACCGTCCCCTGACTCAATTTATCACGGGCTCTGAGTTGTTAAACACTCAAAGACACCGATAACTGAACCGAGTCCGCACTACGGTTCAACAACTCTTCAGTAAGCTTCTATAAGTACGAGTTTGTACCCGACCACGCCATTCCTAGCCTGTTTGGCTATATCATTGTCGTGATGATTTTAATTGTGCTACCCGGTCCTTCTTCTCGGAGCACAATTTTCGACGATGAATTAACCTTACGCCGATCCTCATCGTCATATCATTTCGCCTTGAACAACAAGCTTTGTTTCAAGTTTGTGTCGTACCCTTGGTTCCAATAAACTTACACTACATCATTACTTTGGCTTGATGTCATCGTCGATCGATTACATCTTCATGAACTCTCGCGACCAAGGTGCCGTGTTCGTCAACATTCTGAGCTCATCCAGGATATCAATTGAATTCATGATGAGAAATACCATCCTTGCCCTCGATGATTTGTATTATCATCGACCACTTTATTGCCTTCCCACCAACACAAGCTTGTTCATGTTTGGTGCTATACCTTGAGTTCCTTGCTATCCAATCGTTCTTCTTTACCTTGGAGTGTTACCATCTTTTATGACAAGAATGTCGTGAGGATTACTCCACCTCTTAAGGATTCTTGGTACAGTGATACTTCTCGTCATCACCATTCTTTCTTGGTGCTCGTGTTGATTCCAACAGGGGTACCAACAAGTGAACGGTGCTGTTTGGATTCTTCCCTTCTAGCAACCCTATTGCTTTGAAGTTAATGGTCGGCCGTTCATTCTTAGAATATTGATTATTGAATCATCATTCCGACGTTGGTCGTGCGACCCAGCCCATATTTCGGGTGCACCTCTCATCCAATGTTCAACTGTGTATGTTTTCCTCGAGCATACTTCCTTATATCATTTGATCTGACAAATGATATCTCCTTGTTCACTTAATTGTGGAAGTCCATCTTTTGGGAATCTCGGTGAATTGCCGTGGAGTCACCAGACACCTCCTTGTCCTCTCCTTGGGTTAATGATGGGCTCTTATTAACGGAAATCACTTCATAGTTCCTTTCCACCGAGAATCCTACATTGTCATCTCGTCAATTTGCGTTGCACCTTTTCTTCTCAGGTATCCTAAGTCTGAGGTATCCTGACACCAATCGGATCTGAATCTCGGTCAAATATGATGGTTGGGACAACTTCCAAGAGTTATGATGTTGATCCTTTGATGACCCGGAAGCATGATGTCATGCCTAGCACCCCCCCCCCCCCCGGCTGGAGGACCTATCATTATAGTTTCCTTTTCAGCAAGGTTATCCGTTCATCCATGAGGGAATTGTAATACTGATTCTACAAGTTATTCCTGATGGATCCTTCGTGATTCAAAGTCTGATCTTCACTGAAGGCCATGTCAATGCTATCTCGAAGCATGTACGTGATACTCTGATTTTCAACAAGAACATTGAAGCCCAATGCTAAATGTTTCTTGCTCAATTATCTGAACACCGTTGTATGGGTAATGTCATGAAATTTCTCTCCCTTACCTAAAGGGTTTTCTACATATATCCTGTCATGGATATCATGCTCGCTTATCCTTGGGAAGGATATACCCTGAAAATATGTGTTTAAACACATTTTCCTTTCCATTGTTCATTTAACCTAATGATCACATTTTCCTTTCCATGGGTCTGTTTGACCATCCTTGGGATATATATAATCTAAGCAGTGATAATCCCACGCTTAAGTAAGCACCTCGTCGTACCACTCGTAAGTAAGACCCTATTACTATTGATGATGACATTACGGTAACCACCGATGGGCGAGAACCTTGCCTATTGGTCCGCCTCGTTCAACGAAAGCGGGAAAATGGTTCTCTTCGTCCCTCGCCCTTGGTACCTATGTTGTTGCCGACATGACCCTCAGACTCTCCTCTGACATGCCTTGCTTACATGATCGTGCAGGATGTCAACAACCTTCTACTTTTAACCGCATGGTGGGCCCATAACCCACAGGTCACAGGATCGAAACCTGACTGTCCTGTACACCCCCGATTTCCAAAGTTATTCCTCGCACGTGGCCTCATATGTAATTCACGGGCCACCGTCATAGTTATCTATTCTGGTATCAGACGTGATACTTACTCTCGCTACTCTGAACCCCTTTCTCACTCTGGTTCAGGCTTCGAGCCGCTACCTACCCGCTTGGAGCCTATTATGGTACCTTCGTACCTTACTCTCGAGGTATTTCGTATGTTCAACTCGAGAGATAATTTTATACTAATTCATGGGTTAACCCCAGATTGTTTCCCCTGAAAGCATTATGTCGTAGTGAGCTGCCCCTTACCTTTCGTAAGTACGATAGAGTTCCCGAAGAAATGATGACTAGTTTATCATGATGCATCGGAATAAAGGATTGAAGACATCAACGAATGGGATTAACTTCTTGAGAAGATCCGTTAGATTATCTTAACCAGACCTTTCCCCTTGCTCCCTCTTAAATCTCGGACGAGATTTCTTGTAATGGAGGAGATTTGTAACACCCGAGAATCTTGCTACAGTAATCTCCCCTAATGGTGTCCATATCATCATGGTTACTATGCAGCTTGCCACTGTCCAAAATCCAAAGCCATTTTCAAATTTGAAATAGAGTCAAATAAATTGTTTCTTTGAGCAGTAAAACTAAAATGTTCATCATCTAGCAAATATTCCAAAACAAATGCTGTTAAGGAAAACAACATCATCTTCAACACATATGGGTCTGAGCATTTAAAACAGTGCCAAAACGACACTTTAAATGCCCTATTCTTTTTCAAAATAAAATCAAATGAATTCCAAACTTGCCCAAAGTTTTTGTGGAAGTGTCTAAAATTACCAGGGATTTAATGGCACCCTTCCCAAGTTTTTCCCGAGTCAATAGGCTGCCCAAATAATTCATTTCCTCTCTTTGTTATTAAATAAAAAGAGAAACAAGGCAGCCCACTACGCACATGGGCCATGAGTGCACAGTGTGCTGGCCCAGTCCACCTCCCATCTCCATCTTCCTCTGTTCACAGAAGCCCCCATGGACGCCGGGCACACGTCCATGGCGCCGATGGCCACGGGGCAACCATCTGCCGATGCCCCGAGAGGATAAGAGACCCCTCCTCGCCCTGGAACAAACCCTAGACGTCCCCTCCATTTTCCCCTCTTCGCGCCATCTCCTTCCCCACCACGTGCGGCCGACACCATCGTCGCCGCGCCTGCGTCGATCCCGCGGCCACCGGCGTCCCCGAGCCCGGCAACCGAGCCTGGGAGGTGCGCCGTACCCCGCTTCACCGTCGTCGTCAATCAATTGGAGTCGGGGAGGTCGGCGACGTCGGCATCGCCCTCTTCCCTTCTCGGTGGTCCTTTGGCGATCACCGGAGCCTCATGCCTCCCTCTGCGCTCCCGAACCCGAGAGGCCTCCGTGTGCCTGCCCGTGAGCTCCGCCTCCCTCTCCCTCTCTCCCGTGCTCGTTCAGCGCCGTAGCTAGCTGTCGCCGCCTCCGTGCCCTGCTACGCCGCCCGGCGAGATCGTGGCCGTCCTTGTGGTCGACGTCGCGCCACACGAGGCCACCGTTGAACTCCTGGAGCTCCCAGAGCCCAACGAGCTGAGCACGTGCCTCCCGTGCCCCTAACCGCTAGCCCGACCACCCTCATCTCCGCCGCCGCCTTGCCTCGTCGCCGGCGGCGTTTCGCCAGTTCGGTGATGCCACCACCACAAATCGACGCGGTCGGTGACCGTTCGAGCGTGCCTAGCGGCACCTTTCCGTGCCCGTCTGCGTTTTCCGGCCAACTCCGGCGATGCACCACCGCGGGTAGGTCGCCGGCGTTGCTCCGGCCGCCGCGCTGACCTGGCACCGGCAGGGCCCGCCTCTGGGTCGCTGCCTGTGGCCCCGCTGACCCCGTTGACTGCTTTGACTAGTCAACGGTGCTGGTTGGCAACCCGATCGCCGACGTGTGGCCCCCATGATTAATTAAACTAATTTAATTTTAAACTAATCTGCTAATTACTTTAGTGGCTGACAGATGGGGCCCATCTGCTAATTGACCTAATTAGTTGAATTTAACTCTCTGGTTAACCCACTCTCTATGACATGTGGGACCCAGCTATTAGGTTTGACCTGTGTTAGCTGGGTTGACTGCTGACGTCATGATGACGTCATGCTGATGCTATAACCCCCATTTTAGATTTAATATTAATTTCAGAATATTGTTTAAACTTCGGAAATTCGTAGGAAATAATCCGTAACTCGGATGAAAATGTTTTCTATATGAAAGTTGCTCAGAAAAATCCGACGAATCTGGATACGCAGTTCGTTCGTCCGCCACACACCCCTAACCTATCGAACCTGCAAACTTTCCTCTCCGGTTCATCTGTATGACAGACGTCCGGAACCGGGAAAACTTTCCCGGATGTTTCCCCCTTCGCCAGTATCGCCTAGTGCTGCGTTAGAACACGTCTAGCTCTGTCTGTTGTCCTGTTATGCACTTGCCTACTATGTATTTACTGTTTCTTCCCCCTCTTCTCTCTGGTAGACCCCGAGACCGATGCTAATGTCCCTGTGATCGACTACGTCACCGACGACCCCTCTCTCTTGCCAGAGCAACCAGGCAAGCCCCCCTTGATCACGGATATCGCCTACTCTTATCTACTTGCTTGCATTAGAGTAGTATAGCATGTTCTTGTTTTGGATACTCCTATCTTGCTGCATAGCCTGTCCTTGTTACTACATTGTTACCTTACCGCAATCCTATATGCTTAGTATAGGATGCTAGTCCATTCATCTGTGGCCCTTCATACTTGTCCGTCTGCGTGCTATACTATCGGGCCGTGATCACTCGGGAGGTGATCACGGTATATACTATATCTTGTACACTATTACATTACCGTGGTACTGTTCGGCGATGGGGGCTGAAAGGACGGTGGCTCCATCCCGGTAGAGGTGGGCCTGGGTTCCCACGGCCCCGATTGTTACTTTATGGCGAGCGGCAGGGCAGGTTGAGACCGCCAGAGAGAGGTGGGCCTGGCCCTGTTCGGCGTTCGCGGTTACTTAACACGCTTAACGAGGTCTTGGTATTTGATCTGAGTTGGCTCTGAGCTTATCGCACTAACCATCTACGCGGGAGTAGTTATGGGTATCCGGCGTCGTGGTATCAGCCAAGCACTTGCCGGACGTCACGACGGCGGCGGCGCGCCGGATTGGACTGAACGCGCATTGGGCTAGGTCTGCTTCCGTCCGCGACATAACGTGCAGGTGTGCTCGAGGCGATGGGCCCGGACCCTGCGGCGCTTAGGTTTAGACGGCGTGTTGGCCTCTCTGTTGTGCCTAGGTGGGGCTGCGGCGTGTTGATCTTCCGCGGCGGGCATGACCAGAAAGTGTGTCCGGCCAAATGGGATCAAGCGTCTTTGGGTAAGATGGTGCACCCTGCAGTGAAGTTAATCTATTGAATAGCCGTGATCTTGATAACAGGATGACTTGGAGTTGTACCTTGAGCTTATGACAACTAGAACCGGATACTTGATAAAACACACCCTTCCAAGTGCGGATACAACGGTGGTCGCTCTCGCTCGGGGATATGAGCAGGGATCGCGGGTAGGATTATTGCTATATGATGTTACTTGGAGGACGTCGATTGTCCCTCCTATACATGTTGCAAGAAAGGTGTCGAGCGTAGTCTTCGTTAAGACTAGCTATCCCCTCTTATTACGGCTTCTGCAGTTCAGTCCATCGATATGGCCCTTTACACATATATCCATGCATATGTAGTGTAGCTCCTTGCTTGCAGTACTTTGGATGAGTACTCACGGTTGCCTTGTTCCCCTTTTTTCCCTATCTCTACTCGATTGCTGCAACAGACGATGGAACCCGGGGCCAGATGCCACCGCCTATGGCGACTACTACTCTGGAGGTGCCTACTACTACGTGCAGCCCGGCGATGACGACCGGGAGTAACCTAGGAGGATCCCGAGGCAGGAGGCCTGTTCCTCTTCGATCTGTATCCCGGTTTGTGCTAGCCATCTTATGGCACCTTGTTTAACTTATGTCTGTACTCAGATATTGTTGCTTCCGCTGACTCGTCTATGATCGAGCACTTGTATTCGAGCCCTCGAGGCCCCTGGCTTGTATTATGATGCTTGTATGACTTATTTTATTTGTAGAGTTGTGTTGTGGTATCTTCCCGTGAGTCCCTGATCTTGATCGTACACATTTGCGTGCATGATTAGTGTATGATTAAATCGGGGGCGTCACACAAGAACTAGTCCGTAAATGTCGTTCGGAATCAGTTTTGCGCAGTGTTAACTGAAACATGCATATCTGATTCATACGGAGTCCGTTTTGGCTCCACAAGTAGTCAAAACGTTCATTACGACCATATTCTTCAAAGGATTCTTTGAGAGGGAACTTTTGGAGAACTTTATTAAGGAGTTCATTCAGAAACTTGTATAGAAACTTTCTTAATGAGCACTCGACAAACGCATTTCGAGAACATACACAAAGTCCCAGCTATGGACCTAGCGCACCATAAAACCTGAGGTCTCTTGCATTTCCCTACAAGTAATTGGATGTGATATGTACATCTTTAGTGAAGTAGAATGGAAAAAATTGAATGCAACTACACAAGAACTATTCTGTAATTGCCGTTCGGAATCAGTTTTGCGCAGTGTTAACTGAAACATGCATGGATATCTGACTCATCCGTAGTCCCTTTTCGCTCCAAAAGTGTCACAGCCCCAGATCGGCCTTGCCTGACTTTGCTTGCTCATCATGTCATGATGTTTAAATTTCTAAGAAACTTGAAATTGGGATTGCCTAAACCCTAGCATTAAAGGAATTCACTAGGTTCAACCAAAATATTTCCAGTAAATCCAAATGACTTCCAAAAATGTTCATCATTCTTGGAAAATCTTTGGAAACTTGATAACTGAGGTGATGCACATTTTTCCATGACATATTGGGCTCTGGATTTAAATCATACCTTATTTGCATTTGGGCATTTAAATACTATAAAATATTTTAAATGCTCAAATAATCCCAAACTGAAATGTTTAATGTAGGATATATTTCCAACAGTGGTCATGAGCAGTTGCATGATTTTTGGGATTGATTTAGTATTTTTAATAAAGCCCTAAAACTAGAGAATAATAGAAAATAGAATTAAATAGAAAAAGAGAGAGAGAGAAGCCACTTGGGCCAGCTTACCTGGCACAAACACCTGGCCCGGCACTGTGGCTGAGGCCTGGCCCAGGCCACCACCGCCACCTCCCCGTGTCGTCTTCCTCCTTCTGCCAGGAGGACAACCAGGTGCGTGGCGAGCGTCGACGCTGCCCTGGCCACCTCCTGCTTCCCCGGCCCCTCCTGGCGACGCCACGACGACGCCCCGTGTTCCCTCGCCCCTCTCCCTCACTCCCTGGCCCCTCTCCTCTCTCCCTGGACCTCTCTCCCTCCTCTATTTTTCTCATGCGCAGCCGCCGAACACGCCCGTCGCGCCGCTCGCCGTGGCCGCGCCCAGAGCCATCGCCTCGCCTCGCCGTCGTGTTCCAGAGCCTCGCTGTAGTCGCCCACGTCGCCCCAACCGAGCCCGCGAGATCGGACGCTCTGCATCGCCGGATGCCTCGTCATCTTCCTCCTCGGTCCCGTGGATCGCCACCGGCGAATTCTTCACCGTCCGACCTTCCCCGAGCCCGCTTCGACAGCCACTTCAACCGATGTGAGCTACGCCTCGATTACCCCTCTCAATTTCCTCGCTTGCACGCCGTAGCACCGCCCCGCGAGCACACGAAGCCGCCGTCCGCCATTGCCGACGAGCTCGACGCTCTCGAGCTTCTCTGCTCGAACGCGTTGCACCTTCGTGCTCCTAGAGCATCGTAGTTTCGGCTCCACTGCTCTTTTGCTCGCCCGCTTGCTCTAACCCCGCGTTCGCGTCACCACCGCACTTCAGCCGCCGCCTCGTTCGCCACCGACGCCGCTACAGACCACCCCGCGACCTGCTGCTGCCTCCACTGGATGCACGGGATCACGGGCTCCCTCCTGGTGCCCTCAGCGCGCCCCAGCCGCCGCCCTAGCGCCAATCCGGCGAGCCACCGCCGCTCGGTTGGTCGCCGCCGGCCTAACTCCGGCCACGCCGATGTGGCACACCTAGTTAGGGTTAATCACCCACTAATTAACCCCCTGACCGACTTACACATGGGCCCCACCGGTTTAATTAGCCAGCTAACAAAATTAGTTAGAACTAATCCAACCCGACTGGACCCACGTGTCAGCTTGACTTTGACTTAGTCAACATTGACCGCCCCACTGTCGGCGACCTAACCAGCCCGGGTCAGCGACGGTGGACCCCACTGGTCAGTTTGACCTGGACCGCCCCTGTTGACTTGCTGACGTCACACCGACATCATGCTGACGCAGTTAATGATTTCTGGAATTTAAATAATTCAGGAAATTCTAGAAAATAGTATAAACTTCTAAAAATCATAGAAATTCAACCGTGACTCCAAATGAAATAATTTATATATGAAAAATGATCAGAAAAATACAATCTATCCATTTGTACCATTTTCATGCATGTTAGAACAACTTATATCTGCTGTTTAGAACAAATCATATAAAGGGCATTTAAACCATCATATATGGAGTTTGAATTTGAATCTTTGATTCAAGCCAACTTCATTTAACCTGTTGCTAGTTGCATTAGCCCAAACAACAGCATATTGCCATGTCACATTCATGCATCATATTTTTGCATTGCATTGATTGTGTTTCTTCCTTGTTTGTCGGTGCTTGTTCCCTCTTGGTAGGCGTATCCCGACGATGAGTTAGATGACACGGATGAAGAACTATATTATCTTCAGAAGTGCCAGGCAAGCAAAACCCCCTTGTTCATTCCGATATAATCCCACTCTCTCGCTCCTGCTCTATTTTACTGCATTAGGACAACAACGACTCATGTGTTACTTGCTGCGGTAGCTGAACCCCTTTATCCTCTGCATGACTGTCATTCCACAAGAATTAGATGAAACCCACTAGCATGAGTAGGAGTTGTTTGAGCCTGTTGTGCCTACTCATTCATGCTTGTTTGTCATGCCTGCTACTACTTAGAGTTGAGTCAGGTCGATTCATCGAGGATGAATCGGAGGTGTGTGAACATGTCCTCATTGTGTGTAAGCTAAGTGTGTGAACACGATTTGGTAAAGGTAGCGGTGAGAGGCCATGTAGGAGTACATGGTGGGTTGTCTCATTGCAGCCGTCCTCGAGGAACTGAGTTACGTGTTTGTGATCCATGAAACAGTTATTACCATGCATTGGGCCCGAAACCAATGGACCCTCTCGGCTTCTTAACCACCCTTGTTCTCTGTCCAGGAGTTGCAACTAGTTTCTGGTGTTTGTAGGATATGTGTTGGAGGCCGTGCGTAGCGCTGACCCTAGGGGTGGGCTATGATGCGGTAGATACACCGTGGCCGTGTGTGCGAATGCCCGCTTGGTATCTCGGGAACCCTGCACACATCGTTCGGGGCCGTTAGTGGAAACCTCGGCCGGACTCCCTGCGGATGGAACCCGAATAGGCGATAAACCTGGACTAGGGACTTGAGTGTTTAGGTAGGCCGTGGCCGACACCCTCGCTGGGCTTCCGCTTGAAGGTTGCCGAGTACATGTCGTGTAAACGGCGATAAGTGGTGAGAGCGTGTGTGAAGAAGTACACCCCTGCAGGGTTAATATGATCTATTCGAATAGCCGTGTCCACGGAAAAGGACTTCTGAGTTGCCTATAACAGTTCATAGACAAGTGAAAGTGGATACTCTAAAATGCGCAAGATAAGCGTGAGTGCTATGGATGGCGTTCTCGTAGGAAGACAGGATCGGATCCATAGTGGTGTATTGTTTGGTGAATATGTGGACTCGTGTGCGCCACCTCAAAAGAGTTATTTGCAGTCATAGTTCAGGATAGCCACCGAGTCAAAGCTGGCTTGCTGAAGTCAAACTCCACCACCCCCTTTGTTGATAATGATGCATATGTAGTTAGTTCTGATGTAAGTCTTGCTGAGTACGTTTGTACTCACGTTTGCTTATTTTATGTTTTGTAGAGAGACGTCAGTCTCACTAGTAGTTCCGCTTGGACTTCGACGTTTAGCTTGTTACCTCAGCTACGATCTTGTGCCCTCGGCAGGATGTGGTAGATAGTCAGACTTCTTAGCCCTTTTTCATTTGTAGATGTCTGTACTCAGACATGTTAAGCTTCCGCTTGTGCTTTGACTTGTATGCTCTGAGTGTTGGGTCATGAGACCCATGTTTGTAATATCTCGCTCCTCGGAGCCTAATGAATAAATATTTGAGTCGTAGAGTTATGTTGTGATGCCATGTTGTATTTACACATATTGAGCATATTGTGTGTATGTTTGAAATGCTTGGTATGTGTGGGATCCGACAATCTAGTTGTTTATCCTTGGCAGCCTCTCATATGGGAAATGTAGTCTAGTGCTTCTGGCGATATTAGTCCGCTTCTGCCCGGTTCACCGGAGTCCTGCTAGCCCAGCACTACTGCTTTGGACACTTGACTGGCCGGCATGTGTTTCACTTTGTTCCTTTATCTGTCCCTTCGGGGAAATGTCACGCGGTGATATTCGGAGTCCTTCTAGCCCAGTGCTACAGCCCAGATTCATACGTTGATGACCGACATGTTCGATCTGATTCATGTATGCCTGTCCCCATGGGTTAGCGCCGCTTTGGGTTCACGACTAGCCATGTCGGCCCGGGTTCTTTGTCATATGGATGCTAGCGACACTATCATATACGTGAGCCAAAAGGCGCAAACGGTCCCGGGCCATGGTAAGGCGACACCCGTGGGAATAGCATGCGTGAGGCCGCAAAGTGATATGAGGTGTTACCCGCTAGATCGATGTGACTTGGAATCGGGGTCCTGACAGCGTTGGTATCAGAGCCTGATCTCTGAGGATTACCAAGCCAAACTGGTCGAAGTTGTGTCTAGAAATGCTTTAGTTATGTAAGGGAATTGATTGTGGATGGGAACGTAAGGCTCTTTTTACTCCTTATACCTAATGGCCTTCTGATCTGAGTCAACCTCTTCTCTTCTAAGGGGTTTAAGAACTAGGCTTCTCATCTATCTATCAGGATGACCTGTTACTAATCCATAGACCTTTAAGATTGTTGGTTTTAAGCCCCAGTTCAGTTCCTACTATTTCTGTATGATAATTTTTGATCTCAGAACCTTGATATTGTGATGTTGAGTGGTTATGCCACCATTTTTGCAGGATGTCTCAAATCATTTTGAGCATTTACAGCCGTTATGCCGTCCGAGTCATCACAGGTTTCTAAAACAATATGACGCATTTGCAAAATTCCTTCATCTCATTTTGATGTCCCTTTGGTCAGAATAAGCACACTAACCGATGTGTTGAGGTAAATTTATTGCCTTGACATATATGTTGGAACTATTATTATGACCCTAGGTGTTTTAGGGAGTCACCTAGTAATCTAGCAACGTTTTGTGTTCACCGTGTGATGATTCTGGCCATCATTTTCAAAAGCATCTCGTGATGCCATTTAGTAGTAGGTATTCTACTCCTGGGTTTCTGAACCCGAGATTCACCCTACTTACTTCATGTTGATAGTGCATGTGACGCCCCCGATTCAATCATACACTAATCATGCACGCAATTGTGTACAATCAAGATCAGGGACTCACGGGAAGATATCACAACACAACTCTAAAACATAAATAAGTCATACAAGCATCATAATACAAGCCAGGGGCCTCGAGGGCTTGAATACAAGTGCTCGATCATAGACGAGTCAGCGGAAGCAAATATCTGAGTACAGACATAAGTTAAACAAGTTTGCCTTAAGAAGGCTAGCACAAACTGGGATACAGATCGAAGGAGGCGCAGGCCTCCTGCCTGGGATCCTCCTAAGCTACTCTTGGTCGTCGTCAGTGGGCTGCACGTAGTAGTAGGCAACTCCGGTGTAGTAGTCATCATCGACGGTGGTGTCTGGCTCCTGGGCTCCATCGTATGGTTTCAGCAATCGAGTAGATATAGGGGAAAAGGGGGAACAAAGCAACCATGAGTACTCATCCAAAGTACTCGCAAGCAAGGAGCTACACTACATATGCATGGATATATGTGTAAAGGGCCATATCAGTGGACTGAACTGCAGAATGCCAGAATAAGAGGGAGACAGCTTGTCTTATCGAAGACTATGCTTCTGGTCACCTTCATCTTGCAACAGGTAGAAGAGGGCAGTCTGAAGTCCTCCAAGTAACATCACATAGCAATAATCCTACCCGGCGATCCCCTCCTCATTGCCCTGAGAGAGAGCAACCACCGGTTGTATCTGGTACTTGGAAGGGTGTGTTTTATTAGGTATCCGGTTCTAGTTGTCATAAGGTCAAGGTACAACTCCAAGTCATCCTGTTACCGAAGATCACGGCTATTCAAATAGATTAACTTCCCTGCAGGGGTGCACCAACTTACCCAACACGCTTGATCCCATTTGGCCGGACACACTTTCCTGGGTCATGCCCGGCCGCGGAAGATCAAAACGTCGCAGCCCCACCTAGGCTCAACAGAGAGGCCAGCACGCCGGTCTAAACCTAAGCGCGCAGGGGTCTGGGCCCATCGCCCATAGCACACCTGCACGTTGCATACGCGGCCGAAAGCAAAACTAGCCTCCTTAATACAAGAGCAGGCTTACGTTCCAATCCGGCACACGCCACTCAGTCGCTGGCGTCACGAAGTGCTTCGGCTGATACCATGACGCCGAGTGCCCATATCTTTCCCACGTAGTTGGTTAGTGCGTATAGGCTCGTAGCCAACTCAGATCAAATACCAAGATCTCGTTAAGCGTGTCAAGTATCCGCGAACGCCGAACAGGGCCAGGCCCACCTCTCTCCTAGGCGGTCTCAACCTGCCCTGTCGCTCCGCCACAAAGATCCATCCAGAGGGCCGTCGGGACAAGGTCCTTTCAGCCCCCAATCCGTGAATCACTCGCGGGTGCTCCACAAGCCGACCCGACTTTAGTCACCACATGTATCATCTATAAGTATAAGTATATACTCGTGATCACCTCCCGAGTGATCACGGCCCCATAGTATAGCACAGCAGACGGACAAGAATGTAGGGCCACAGATGGAATACTAGCATCCTATACTAAGCAGGTTGGATTGCAGGTAAAGGTAACAACAGTAGTAGCAAGGACAGGCTATGCATCAGGATAGGTATAACGGAAAGCAGTAACATGCTACACTACTCTAATGCAAGTAGTATAGAGTAGAATAGGCGATATCTTGTGATCAAGGGGGGGGGGGCTTGCCTGGTTGCTCTGGCAAGAGAGAGGGGTCGTCAACACCGTAGTCGATCACAGGGGTACCGGCAGCGGTCTCGGGGTCTACCGAAAAAAGTAACGGAGGGGGAACATAATAAATAACAGAGCAATCAAAGCATAACATGTCAAATGCGGTGCTAGAGGTGATCTAACGCAGGGATAGGTGATACCGGTGAAAGGGGGAAACATCCGGGAAAGTATCCCCGGTGTTTCGTGTTTTCGGGCAAAGGAGCCGAAGGGGAAAAGTTGCATGTTCGATATGCTAGGGATGTGTGGCGGATGAACGGACTGCGTATCCGGATTCGTCTCGTCGTTTTGAGCAATTTTCATGTATAAAGTTTTTCGATCCGAGCTACGGTTTATTTAATATGATTTTATAAATATTTTATTAATTTCTGGAATTTAATTATTTATTTCAACATTATCCAGAATAGTAAAAGATGACGTCAGCATGACATCAGCAGTCAACTGTGGAGTTGACTGGGTCAAACTACGTGTGGGTCCCGCATGTCATACCCTATCTCTACTCGATGCACAGCAGACAGATGGAGCCAGGGGCAGGCATACGCCTATGGCGCTACTACTGCGGAGGTGCCTACTACTACGTGCAGCGTGACCGAAGTAACCTAGGAGGATCGAGCGGAGGCTGTTCCTCTTCGATCTGTATCGGTTTGCTAGCCATCTTATGGCTGTTTTAACTTATATGCGTACTCAGATATTGTTGCTTCCTGACTAAATCTATGATCGAGCACTTGTATTCGAGCCCTCGAGGGCCCTGGCTTGTATTATGATGCTTGTATGACTTAGTTTATTTGTAGAGTTGTGTTGTGGTATCTTCCGTGAGTCGATCTTGATCGTACACATTTGCGTGCATGATTAGTGTATGATTAAATGGGCGTCTGAAGATTGATGTCGAGCCGACTGCTGTAGAATCCCCTTCCAACTCCTTGGCGAAGTCGAGTCTAGACATTGCAAAAACTTTTACTAACGGCTGTGTGCCTTACAGGCCCACGTCGCCAATGGGTGGTATTAGGATCTTTACTCCTCGATCTTTACTCGGGATTACGAACTCTCTTCATTAGGGTTAAATGATTTTGCTAAAAACAAACTAACTTTAGGTTCTCATAATACTTTCTGGAGAGCCCTCACTTGAATTGGCTGCTAATCGAGAAGATTCGAAGATACTCTCGATGTTCTCTCGAGACTTGTGCTCATCACTTTTGCTATTCGACCACCGATAAATCCAATGGATAACTACTTACCTTGCCATTCATACGATCATTCCCGGTGATCTTGTTATTACAAGATACAGTTTCTCTATTGATCAAGAATACTTTGTGCCTACTGCCTAGCGATCTTTACATGAATACCCCTTCAAATAAACCCTACGCTTAGCCGGTATCCGCTCAACGATTGTTCATGTATTTTAAAGACTTCAAAATACTATTGATCTTCGAAAATCCTGGAGCCTTTGGCTCTTGAAATTCTTACTTGCTTGCATTATGGTTAATCCCAAAGTCTCGTAGTCATATTGACATTCCTTGTCATTATCATTTTGATTCTGTGACTCAATATGTTTGCGAATACCATAATCATCATTGATCCTTATAAATTACCTTTCGGCTGAGATGCCATTCTTTAGCTGGTTGGTTCTCGACCAATCCAATTGTAGATTGATTGTACCCTAAGGCTATTCAACTTCCATCCCTAATCGGAGCATTGCTTGATCCCTTGAATTAGAATCATAATTCCTTTGCATTTGACAATTAAGTTAGTCGATTGTTTCTATAATTTGATCTCCTTGCATTCTTCTTCCTCTAGTTAAATCGATGCTCACGTCGGACCCTTGTAGTATCGGGTCCATTGTTGGATTTTATCCGTGGCATCCTTCATATTCAATAACTTTGTGAGACCTTCCACGATACATAATGCCTTTGGTAAATTGTATCTTGCCTTTATCAACCATGCTCTACCTCAAGCTTGAGTTAATTACCTGGAGTTGATGGTATCGTTCCTAAGATGCCTTGGTGGGTTGAACCTATGCCCTCCTTAATATGTGTGAACTCGAAAGTTTTCACAGTCATACTCTTACGGTATTTGCGGATAAAATTTCAACGCTATAACTTCGCCAGCGAGAAGTGAATGAAAGGATGCATTGGAAAAGTGGGTGACCGACCTTGCGTTCATGCCCATGGACCGCGATGTAGATCTTATCATTAAAGCTTCTCTTAAATAATTATTCCTTTGGTATAAGTTCATCTTATATATCGGGGATCGGCCTTTACACTAAATGGTTCGATCATGTTCTCTTTTAAATACCATTTCTGGGTAAGTTTTAGCACTTGTCTACGTGGCAATACGGTCAACCTTTACTTTGATCTTGTGTGGTATTACAGGTATCTCGAGATTATCATGGAAGCGCATAACTCCTTATGAGGTTCTTCATTAAATTTTCACCGTCCCGATTCAATTTATCACGGGCTCTGAGTTGTTAAACACTCAAAGACACGATAAGCTGAACCGAGTCCACTTTCTGGTTCAACAACTCTTCGATAGCTTCTATAAAATCGAGTTTGTACCCGACCACCATTCCTTGCCTTTGGCTATATCATTGTCGTGATGATTTTAATTGTGCTACCGGTCCTTCTTCTGGAGCACAATTTTGACGATGAATTAACCTTCGCCGATCCTCATCGTCATATCATTTTACCTTGAACAACAAGCTTTGTTTTCAAGTTTGTATCGTGCATGGTTCCAATAAACTTACTACATCATTACTTTGGCTTGATGTCATATTGGATCGATTACATCTTCATGAACTCGCGACCAAGGTGCCGTGTTAATCAACATTACGGCTCATCGGAATATCAATTGAATTCATGATGAAATACCATCCTTGCCCTCGATGATTTGTATTATCGCCGACCACTTTATGCCTTCCCACCAACAAGCTTTTCATGTTTGGTGCTATACCTTCAGTTCCTTGCTATCCAATCGTTCTTCTTTACCTTGGGTGTACCATCTTTTAGACAAAGTGTCGTGAGGATTACTCCACCAAGGATTCTTGATACAGTGATACTTCTCGTCATCACCATTCTTTCTTGGTGCTCGTGTTGATTCAACGGGTACCAACAAGTGAAACAGTGCTGTTTGGTTCTTCCTTCTAGCAACCCTATTGCTTTGAAGTTAATGGTCGTGGATTCATTCTTAGAATATTGATTATTGAATCATCATTCGGCGTTAATCGTGCGACCGACCCATATTTGGGTTACCTCTCATCCAATGTTCAAGCGTGTATGTTTTCCGAGCATACTTCCTTATATCATTGATCGACAAATGATATCTCCTTATTCATAATTGTGGAAGTCCATCTTTGGAATCTCGGTGAACTGCGGTAGAGTCACAGACACCTCCTTGTCCTCTCCTTGGGTTAATGATGGGCTCTTATGCTGGAAATCTTCATAGTTCCTTTCCAGAAATCCTACATTGTCATCTCGTCAATTTGCGTTGCACTTTTCTTCTGGGTATCCTAAGTAAAAGTATCCCGACCCATCGGATCTGAATCTCGGTCAAATATGATGGTTGGGACAACTTCCAAGAGTTATGATGTTGATCCTTTGATGACCGGAAGCATGATGTCATGCCTACCCCAATTTGGAGGACCTATCATTATAGTTTCCTTTTCGGCAAGGTTATCCGATTCATCCATGAGGAATTATGTCTTGATTCTACAAGTTATTCACGATGGATCCTTCGTGATTCAAAGTCGATCTTCACTGAAGGCCATGTCAATGCTATCTCGACATGTCTGTGATACTCGATTTTCAACAAGAACATTGAAGCCCAATGCTAAATGTTTCTTGCTCAATTATCTGATTTCCGTTGTATGGGTAATGTCATTTCTCCCCCTTACCTAAGGGTTTGTACATTATATCCATCATGGATATCATATATCCTTGGGAAGGATATACGAAAATATGTGTTTAAACATTTTCCTTTCATTATTCTGTTTAACCTAATGATCATTTTCCTTTCCATGGGTCTGTTTGACCATCCTTGGGATATATATAATCCTAAGCGTGATAATCCCACCTTAAGTAAGCACCTCGTCGTACCACTGTAAGTAGACCCTATTACTATGATGATGACATTAAAGTAACCACCGATGGGCGAGAACCTTGCCTATTGGTCCGCCTCGTTCAGCAAGCGAGAAAATAGTTCTCTTAGTCCCTGCCCTTAGTACCTATGTTGTTGCCGACATGACCCTCGAGACTCTCCTCGGCATGCCTTGCTTACATGATGCGTGCAGGATGTCAACAACCTTCTACTAGCATGGTGGGCCCTGCTTACAGGTCACGGGATCGAAACACGACATCTGCCCCGATTTCAAAAGTTATTCCTCGCCGTGGCCTCATTATAATTCCATTACGTCGCAATTATCTATTCTGGTATCGGATGATGCTACTCTGCTACTCTGAACCCTTTCTCACTCTGGTTGGGCTTGAGCCGCTACCTACCGCTTGGAGCCTATTGGTACTAGCCGTACCTTACTCTAAAGTATTCGTATGTTCAACTCGAGAGATAATTTTATATAATTCATGGGTTAACCCAGATTGTTTCCCTGAAAGCATTATGTAAGTAGTGAGCTGCCTTACCTTTAAATAATGCGATGGAGTTCAGAAGAAATGATGACCGGTTTATCATGATGCATCGGAATAAAGTTGAAGACATCAGCGAATGGGATTAACTTCTTGAGAAGATCCGTTAGATTATCTTAACAGACCTTTCCCCTTGCTCCCCTCTTAAATCTAAGGGCCAGATTTCTTGTAATCAGAGAGATTTGTAACACCCGAGAATCTTTTCAGGTAATCTCCTCCTAATGGTGTCCATATCATCATGGTTACTATACGACTTGCCACTTGTCAAATCAAAGCCATTTTCAAATTTGAAATGAGTCAAATAAATTGTTTCTTTGAGCAGTAAAACTAAAATGTTCATCATCTAGCAAATATTCCAAAACAAATGCATTGAGAAAACAACATCATCTTCACATATGGGTGAGCATTTAAAACAGTGCCAAGCGACACTTTAAATGCCTATTGTTTTCAAATAAAATCAAATGAATTCCAAACTTGCCCAAACTTTTTGTGGAAGTGTCTAAAAATTACCGAGTTAATGGCACCCTTCCCAAGTTTTTCCCAGTCAATAGGCTGCCCAAATAATTCATTTCCTCTCTTGTTATTAAATAAAAGAGAAACAAGAGCCCCTCGCATAGATAGCCCATGTGCAGTGTGCTGGCCAGATCACCTCCATCTCCATCTTCCTCTTGTTCTGAAGCCCCATAGACGGCCGGGCACCGTCCATGGCGCCTGGCCGATATTGCAGGGGCAACCATCTGCGATGCCAGGAGATAAAGACCCTCCGCCTGGAACAAACCCTAGGCGCGTCCCCTCCATTTTCCCTCTTGTATCTCCTTCCCCACCAAATGCGGCCGACACCATCGTGCCCGCCCTGCGTCGATCCAGCCCGGCGTCCCGAACCCGGCAGGCGGGCACAGGAGGTGCGGCGTGCCGCTCTCACGTCGTCGTCAATCAATTGGAGTCGGGAGGTCGGCGACGACATCATCCTCTTCCCTTCGGTGGTCCTTTGGCGATCCACCGGGCCTCATCTCCCTCTGCGCTCCCGAACCCGAGGCCTCCGGTGTCACCTGCCCGTGAGCTCCGCCTCCTCTCCCTCTCTCCCGTGCTGGTTCACGCCGTAGCTAGCTGTCGCCGCCTCCGTTCCCTGTCGCCTTGACGAGATCGTGGCCCGTCCTTGTGGTCAGCGTCGCGCCACAGGGCGTTGAACTCTGGAGCTCCCGAGGAGCCAGGCGAGCCGTGCCTCCGTGCCCCTAACACTTCAGCCGACCACCTCATCTCCGACGCCGCCGCCTCGTCGCCGGCGGCGTTCCGGCCAGTTCGATGATGCCACCACCACAAATCGGCCAGCGGTCGAGTGACCCGTTCGAGCGTGCCTAAGCGGCACCCTTTCCGTGCCCGTGCGCGTTCCGGCCAACTCGTGACGCCTGCCACAGCAGGTAGGTCGCCAGCGTGCCTCGACGCCTTCGTGACTGGCACGGCGGGAGCCAGCCTACAGGTGTGCACTGTGGCCCCAGCCCGACCGTTACTGCTTTGACTAGTCAATGGTCTTGTTGAAACCCGATGTCGCCGACAGTGCCCCCATGATTAATTAAACTAATTTAATTTTAAACTAATCACTAATTACTTTATTAGGCATGAATGGGGCCATCTGCTAATTGATAATGGTTAATTTAACTCTCTCGTTAACCCACTCTCTGACATGTGACCCACTATCGAGTTTGACTGTGTTAGTGGGTTGGCTGCTGACGTCATGATGGCGTCATCTGATCTTGATAACCCCATTTTAGATTTAATATTAATTTCCGAATATTGTTTAAACTTGGAAATTAAATGAAATAATCCGTAACTGGATGAAAATGTTTTCTATATGAAAGTTGCTCGAGAAAAATCAAAGCGAATCTGGATCGCGATCAGTTAGTCGCCACACCCTAACCTATCGAGACCTGCAAACTTTCCTCTAGGTTCATACATCGTGGGCGTAGGGCAAGGAGAAAACTTTCCCGGATGTTTTATATGATGCTCGCCTAGTGCTGCGTTAGAACACGTCTAGCTACTGTACATTGTCTGTTATGCACTTGCACCTTTATGTATTTCTGTTTCTTCCCCTCTTCTCTTTGGTAGACCCGAGGCCGTCTTTGATGTCCAGTGATCGACTCGTCTTGGCGACCCCTCTCTCTTGCCGAACAACCAAGCAAGCCCCCTTGATCACGGATATCGCCTACTCTTATCTACCTTGCATTAAGTAGTATAGCATATTCTTGTTTCGGAGTACTCCTATCTTCTTTATAACTGTCCTTTATTACTTACATTGTTACCTTACTTGCAATCCTATATGCTTAGTATAGGATGCTAGTCCATTCATCTGTGGCCCTTCATACTTAAAATGCGCGTGCTATACTATGGGGCCGTGATCACTGGGAGGTGATCACGTTATATACTATATCTTTGTACACTATTACATTACGCAGTCTTTGTTCGTGATAGAGGTGAAAGGACGGGTGGCTCCATCCCGGTAGAGGTGGGCCTGGGTTCCCGGCATTGTTGTGCTATGGCGGGCGGCAGGGGCAGGTTGAGCCGCCCGGGAGAGGTGGGCACTGCCCAGTGGTCGCGGTTGCTGCTGCAACTGCTTGAGGTCTTGGTATTTGATCTGAGTTGTCTGAGCTTATCGCACTAACCATCTCTCGGGAGTAGTTATGGGTATCGGCGTCGTGGTATCAGCCGAAAACACTTGACGTCGGCCGTGAGCTGTGTGAGGATTGAATTGGGCAGCACTGTTTGGGCTAGAGTGCGCTTCCTCCAGCGTCATAGCGTCTGAGTGTGCTTTCGAGGCGATGGGCCCAGACCCTAACGGCAGAGTTTAGACGGCGTGTTGGCCTCTCTGTTGTGCCTAGGTGGGGCTGCGGCGTGTTGATCTTCAGCGGCGGGCATGACCCGAGGAAAGTGTGTCCGGCCAAATGGGATCAGCGTCTTTGGGTAAGATGGTACCCTGCAGTGATTAATCTATTGAATAGCCGTGATCTTGATATGGATGACTTGGGTTGTACCTTGAGCTTATGACAACTAGAAGCCGGATACTTGATAAAACACACCCTTCAAGTGCGGATACAACCGGTGGTCGCTCTCTTTCGAGGGATATGGCGGGGATCGCGGGTAGGATGTGCTATGATGTTACTTGGAGGGCGTCAGTTGTCCCCTCCTATACATTGCAAGAAAGGTGTCGAGAAGCGTAGTCTTCGTTAAACTAACTATCCCCTCTTATTACGGCTTTCTGCGATTCATCCTTGATATGGCCCTTTACACATATATCCATGCATATATAGTGTAGCTCCTTGCTTGCGAGTACTTTGGATAGTACTCACGGTTGCCTTGTTCCCCTTTTCCCTATCTCTACTCGATTCACGCAACGGGCAGATGGAACGAGGCGGGCGCCACCGCCTATGGCGCTACTACTCACGGAGGTGCCTACTACTACGTGCACCCCGTGATGGCGAGAGAGTAACCTAGGAGGATCCCGAGCGAGAACTGTTCCTCTTCGTCTATATCGGTTTGTGCTAGCCATCTTATGGCACCTTTTAACTTATATACGTACTCAGATATTGTTGCTTCCATTGACTCGTCTATGATCGAGCACTTGTATTCGAGCCCTCGGGGCCCACGCTTGTATGATGCTTGTATGACTTATTTTATTTGTAGAGTTGTGTTGTGGTATCTTCATGAGTCCCTGATCTTGATCGTACACATTTGCGTGCATGATTAGTGTATGAATTAAATCGAAATCACCTACAGAAACTAATCCGTAAATGTGTTCGGAATCAGTTTTTAGCGATTAAGCTGACATGCATATCTGATTCATACGAGTCGTTTTGCTCCTCTAAGTAGTCAGCGTTCATTCACGATATATTCTTCAAAGGATTCTTTGAGAGGAACTTTTGGAGAACTTTATTAAGGAGTTCATTCGAAACTTGTATAAAACTTTCTTAATGAGCACTTTCGACAAGCATTCGAGAACATACACAAAGTCCGGCTATGGACCTGGCGCACCATAAAACTGAGGTCTCTTGCATTTCCCTACAAGTAATTGGATGTGATGTACATCTTGATGAAGTAGAATGGAAAAAATTGAATGCAACTACACAAGAACTATCTGTAACTACCGTTCGGAATCAGTTTCTTGTGATGTTGAAACATGCATGGATATCGACTCATCCGTAGTCCTTTTAAGCTCCAAAAGTGTCACATTGATCGGCCTTGCACACTTTGCTTATCATCATGTCATGATGTTTAAATTTAGAAACTTGAAATTGGGATTGCCTAAACCCTAGCATTAAAGGAATTCACTAGGTTCAAGCAAAATATTTCGGTAAATCAAATGACCCAAAAATGTTCATCATTCTTGGAAATCTTTGAAGCTTGATAACGAAGGTGATGCACATTTTCCATGACATATTGGGCTCTGGTTTAAATCCTTATTTGCATTTGGGCATTTAAATACTATAAAATATTTAAATGCTCAAATAATCTAAACTGAAATGTTTAATGTAGGATATATTTCCAACGATGGTCATGACGTTGCATGATTTTTAGGATTGATTTAGTATTTTTAATAAAGCCTAAAACTAGAGAATAATAGAAATAAATTAAATAGAAAGAGAAGCCACTTGGGCGTTACAGCACAAACACACAACCAGCACTGTAGGCGGGGCATGACCACCACCGCCACCTCCCGTGTCGTCTTCCTCCTACGCGGGAGGACAACCAGGTGCGTGGCGGCGTCGGCCTTCCACACCACCTCCTGCTTCGGCCCCTCCTGGTGGCGCCACAGCAGCGCCCGTGTTCCTCGCTCCTCCCTCACTCCTGGCCCTCTCCTCTCTCTGGACCTCTCTCCTCTCTCCTTTTTCTCATGCGAAGCCATGAACCACGCCCGTCAGCTGTCGCCGTGGCAGCGCCCGAGCCATCGCCTCGCCTGCCGTGTCGTGTTCGAGCCTCGCTGTGATAGCCACATCGCTAACCAGAGCCAGCAGATCGGGCCTTCTGCATCGCCGGATGCCTCGTCATCTTCCTCCTCGGTCCGTGGATCACCACGAATTCTTCACCGTCCGACCTTCCCGGCGCTTGACAGCCACTTCAACCGATGTGAGCTACGCCTCGATTACCCCTCAATTTCCTCGCTTGCACGCCCGTAGCACCCGCTTGTGAGCACAAGCCGCCGTCCGCCATTGCCGGCAAACCGGCGCTCTCGAGCTTCTGCCAAAACGCGTTGCACCGTGCTCCTAGAAGCGCCGTAGTTTCGCTCCCTTTGCTCTTTGCTCGCCGCTTGCTCTAACGCGTTCGCGTCACCACCTTACTTCAGCAGCGCCTCGCTACTTCCAGCGCCGCTTCTGAACCACCCGCGACCTGCTGCCTCCCGCCCAGATGCAGGATCACGGGCTCCCTCTGGTGCCCTCGGCGCGCTGACGCGCTTCAGCGCCAATCCGAAACCGCCCGCTGGTTGATCGCCGCGACTAACTCCATTGCGCCGATGTGGCACACCTAGTTGGGTTAATCACCCACTAATTAACCCCTGACCGGCTTACATAGGCCCCACCGGTTTAATTAGCCAGCTAACAGTGAATTAGAACTAATCAACCCATTTGGACCCGTGTCGACTTGACTTTGACTTAGTCAACATTGACCGGGCCCACAACGGCCTCAACCAGCCCGGTCGCGACGATGGACCCCCTTTGTCGATTTGACCTGGAGCCCTGTGACTTGACGTCCTGCAAACATCATCTTGTGGCGATTAATGATTCCTGGAATTTAAATAATTCAGGAAATTCTAGAAAATAATATAAACTTCTAAAATCATAGAAATTCAACGTGACTCCAAATGAAATAATTTATATATGAAAATGATCAGAAAAATCCAATCTATCCATTTGTACCATTTTCATGCATGTTAGAACAACTTATATCTGCTGTTTAGAACAAATCATATAAAGGGCATTTAAACCATCATATATGGAGTTTGAATTTGAATCTTTGATTCAAGCCAACTTCATTTAACACATTGCTAGTTGCATTAGCCCAAACAACAGCATGTTGCCATGTCATTCATGCATCATATTTTTGCATTGCATTGATTGTGTTTCTTCCTTGTTTGTCGGTGCTTGTTCCCTCTTGGTGGTATCCAGCATGAGTTAGATGACACGGATGAAGAACTATATTATCTTGAAGTGCCGAACAGCTCAAACCCCTTGTTCATTCGATATAATCACTCTCTCGCTCCTGCTCTATTTTACTGCATTAGGACAACAACGACTCATGTGTTACTTACTGCAGTAGCTGAACCCCTTATCCTCTGCATGACTTGTCATTCCACGATAATTAGATGAAACCCACTAGCATGAGTAGGGGTTGTTTGAGCCTGTTGTGCCTACTCATTCATTCTTGTTTGTCATGCCTGCTACAAGTTGAGTCGATGCGATTCATCGGGATGAATCGGTGTGGTACAATGTCACCGTGTGTAAGCTAAGTGTGTGAACACGATTTGGTAAAATAGCGGTGAAGGCCATGTGGGAGTACATGGTGGGTTGTCTCATTACAGCCGTCCTCGAGGCTGAGTTACGTGTTTGTGATCCATGAAACGATTATTACCATGCATTGGGCAGAAACCAATGGACCCTCTCGACTACCTTAACCCTTCCTCATCCGAGTTGCAACTAGTTTACGGTGTTTGTAGGATATGTGTTGGAGCCGATGCGTAAGCGACCCTAAGGGTAGGCTATGATGCGGTAGATACACGTGGCCATGTCTGAATGCCCGTTGGTATCTCAAGGAACCACCACACATCGTTAAGGGCGTTAGTGAAACCTCGGGGACTCCTGCGGATGGAACCGAATGGCAATAAACTTGGACTAGGGACTTGAGTGTTAGGTGAGGCGTGGCCGACACCTCGGCGGGCTTCGGCAGAAGGTTGCAGAGTACATGTCGTGTAGCGGCGATAAGTGGTGAGCGTGTGAAAGTACACCCTGCGGTTAATATGATCTATTGAATAGCGGTGTCACGGAAAAGGACTTGGTTGCCTATAACGGTTCATAGACAAGTGAAAGTGGATACTCTAAAATCGCATAAGATAAGCGTGAGTGCTATGGATGGCGTTCTCGTGGGAAAGGATCGGATCCATAGTGGTGTATTATTTGGTGAATATGTGGACTGTGTCGCCACCTCAAAGAGTTACTGCGATGCGTATTCGGGATAGCCACCGAGTCAAAGCTGGCTGCTGAAGTCAAACTCCACCACCCCTTTGTTGATAATGATGCATATGTGATTGGTTAAATTATGAAGTCTTCTTTGAGTACGTTTGTACTCACGTTTGCTATTTTATGTTTTGTAGAGAGGCGTCGGTCTCACTAGTAGTTCAACTTGGACTTGACGTTTAGCTTGTTACCTCACTACGATCTTGTGCCCTCGGCGGAGATGTAGTAGATAGTGGACTTCTTAGCCCTTTTCATTTGTAGATATACGTACTCGGACATATTAAGCTTGCTTGTGCTTTGACTTGTATGCTCAAGTGTTGGGTCATGAGACCCATGTTTGTAATATCTACGCTCCTCGAGCCTAATGAATAAATATTTGATCGTAGAGTTATGTTGTGATGCCATGTTGTATTTACACATATTGAGCATATTGTGTGTATGTTTGAAATGCTTGGTATGTGTGGGATCCGACAATCTAGTTGTTTATCCTTGGCAGCCTCTCATATGGAAATATGAGTCTAGTGCTTCTGGCGATATTAGTCGCTCTGGCCAGGTTCACGGAGTCACCTTCTTGACACTACACTTTGGACACTTGGTGGCGGCATGTTTCACTTTGTTCCTTCTCTGTCCTTGAAAATATCCTGTGATGATATTGAGTCCTTCTAGCAGTGCCTGTGATTCATCGTTGATGACCGACATGTTGATCTGATTCATGTATTTGTCCCCATGGGTTAAGCGCCCTTTGGGTTCACGACTAGCCATGTCGGCCGGGTTCTTTGTCATATGGATGCTAGCGACACTATCATATCGTGAGCCAAAAGCGCCAGATCGGAAGCCATGTGGCGACACCGATGGAATAGCATCCGTGAGGCCGCAAAGTGATATGAGTGTTACCGCTAGATCGATGTGACTTGGAATCGGAGGTCTGACAGCGTTGGTATCGAGCATTTGCTGTGGGATTACCAAAGCCAAACTGGTGAAGTTGTGTCTAGAAATGCTTTAGTTATGTAAGGGAATTGATTGTGGAAGGGAGCGTAAATCTTTTTACTCCTTGTACCTAATGGCCTTGATCAGTCAACCTCTTCTCTTCTAAGGGGTTTAAGAACTAACTTCTCATCTATCTATCGGGATGACATTACTAATCCATAGACCTTTAAGATTGTTGGTTTTAAGCGATTCAGTTCCTACTATTTACGTATAATTTTTGATCTCGAACCTTGATATTGTGATGTTGAGTGGTTATGCCACCATTTTGCAGGATGTCTCAAATCATTTTGAGCATTTACAGCGTGCCGTCAAAGGAGTCATCCAGGTTTCTAAAACAATATGGCGCATTTGCAAAATTCCTTCATCTCATTTGATGTCCTTTGGTCGAGAATAAGCACACTAACGATGCGTTGAGGTAAATTTATTGCCTTGACATATGTTGGAACTATATTATGACCCTAGGTGTTTAGGGAGTCACCTAGTAATCTGCAGCGTTTTGTGTTCCCGTGTGATGATTAAGCCATCATTTCAAAAGCATCTCGTGATGCCATTTAGTAGTAGGTATTCTACTCTGGGTTTACAGAATTCACCTACTTACTTCATGTTGATAGTGCATGTGGCCCCGATTCAATCATACACTAATCATACGCGCAATTATATGCGATCAGATCGGGACTCACGGGAAGATATCACAACACAACTCTAAAACATAAATAAGTCATACAAGCATCATAATACAAGCGAGGGGCCTCGAGGCTCGAATACAAGTGCTTTCGATCATGAGCGAGTCAGCGGAAGCAAATATCGAAATCTGAGACATAAGTTAAACAAGTTTGCCTTAAGAGCTAGCTGGCGGGATCTGGTCGAAGGGCCTTGGGCCTCACTGCAGGATCCTCTAAGCTACTCTTGGTGGGCGTCGATGATGGGCTTACTTGCGTAGTAGTAAACTCCGGTGTAGTAGTCATCATCGGCTTGGTGTATGCGGCTCACAGGCTCCATCGTGCAGTTTGACAATCGAGTAGATATAGGGAAAAGGGAACAAAGCAACCATGAGTACTCATCAAAGTATAGCAAGGAAACTACACTACATATGCATGGATATATGTGTAAAGATATGTCGATTGGTGAACTGGGAATGCAGAATAAGAGAACAGACTAGTCTTATAGAAGACTATGCTTCGGTCTGTCATCTTACAGCAGGTAGAAAGAGAAGGTCTGAAGTCCTCAAGTAACATCACATAGCAATAATCCTACCGCGATCCCCTCCTCATTGCCTGAGAAAGCAACCACGGTTGTGTCTGGTACTGGAAGGGTGTGTTTTATTAGGTATCCGGTTCTAGTTGTCATAAGGTCAGAGTACAACTCCAAATCGTCCATTCTTAGAAGATCACGGCTATTCAAATAGATTAACTTCCCACAGGGTGCCAACTTACCCAACACGCAGTCCCATTTGGCGGACACACTTTCTGGGTCATGCCGGCATGGAGAATCAAGCGTCATGACCCACCTAGGCTCAGCAGAGGCCTTGCATGGGGTCTAAACCTAAGCAGCGAGTGCGGGCCCATCGCCCATAGCACACCTGCCGTTGCATCTGTGAAAGCAAAACTACCTCCTTAATACAAGAAGCGGGCTTCAATCCGGCCACGCCACTCGATGTTGGCGTCCGAAGTGCCGGGTGATACATGTTGAGTGCCCATATCTTTCCCGCGTGGTTGGTTAGTGCGTATAGGCTCGTAGCCAACTCAGATCAAATACCAAGATCTCGTTAGCGTGTCAAGTATCCATGAGCGCCCGAGCAGGCAGGCCCACCTCTCTCCTAAGCGGTCTCACCACCTCGCTCCGCCACAAAGATCCATCGGGCGTCCGGGACAAGGTCCTTCAGCCCCAATCGTGAATCACTTTCGCGGGTGCTCCAAGCCGACCCGACTTTAGTCACCATGTATCATCATAAGTATAAGTATATACCGTGATCACCTCCCAGAGTGATCCATTTATAATATAACTTTGTGACGGACAAGAATGTAGGGCCACGGATGGAATACTAGCATCCTATACTAAGCGAGGTTGGATTGCGAGGTAAAAGTAACAACGATAGTAGCAAGGGCGGGCTATGCATCGGGATAGGTATAGCGGAAAGCATTAACATACTACACTACTCTAATGCAAGTATATAGAGTAGAATAAGCGATATCTTGTGATCAAGGGGCTTGCCTGGTTGCTCTGGCAAGAGAAGTGTCGACGTGATCGATCCACGGAATGCCGTGATCTGGGGTCTACCGAAAAAATAACGGAGGAACATAATAAATATGAGAAATCAAAGCATAACATGTCAAATCACGGTGCTAGAGGTGATCTAGCACGAGGATAGGTGATACCGGTGAAAGGAAACATCCGGGAAGTATCGGTGTTTCGTGTTTTCGAACAAAAGGGCGAAGGGAAAGTTGCATATTCGATATGCTAGGGATGTGTGGCGGATGAGCAGATGCGTATCGGATTAAATCTCGTCGTTTGAGCAATTTTCATGTATAAAGTTTTTGATCAGAAATACGGTTTATTTAATATGATTTTATAAATATTTTATTAATTTACGGAATTTAATTATTTATTTCAACATTATCGAGAATAGTAAAAGATAGCGTCGGCATGACATCAGCGATCAAGCTGTGGAGTTATTAGGGTCAAACTCACGATGTGGGTCCCGCGGAAAATTTCCATAGATCAAAGGTTTGGCTTTCAAAGGATTCTTTAAATTTTGGGAAATTTTCTTAAAGGGTTTTGAAACTTTAAAATTTTTAAGAGATAAAAAGATTTGGAAACAACAAAGAACTGGACCATTCTCAACAGGTTCTTGATTTTAAAAAAATTGGATTGATATAGGTTTTGTTAAATGAAAAATGTGAACACAAGCTATCTTTCCTTGGAACTTTTTTGGATGTTGAAACTGGTATACTTGAGTCCGTTTGGCTCCACAAAGTCAAAACTTTTGGACCAGTGCTTCAAAGTTTTTCAAAACCTTTAGAATTTTCTTAAGGGTTGTTGAAAGATGAAATTTCAATGGCACTCACAAGTTTGAGCATACCAAAATCATTCCGTGTACTAAAAGGTTCTTCATTTTTCGTTTGGTCAAGGAGAGTTTTGAAAGAATAAAAATCTGAACTAAAAGAACTTCGTTTTAGTTGAACTTTTAATTTTTAAAATGGAACGACCAAGGGCTTTGGCTCCACAAAGTCAAACTTTGGACCAGTGCTTAAAGGTTCTTCTAAATTTTGGGAAATTTTCTTAAAGTTGTTAGAAATATAAAATTTCAAGAGCACTCACAAAACATTTAAACTAACCAAGTCCCAGTATGGAATGATATCACGGGTCTTTGCTTTCCCACAAGTTTGGACCATTAGATTTTAGGAAGAAAATGGAAAAATCAAAGAATCCGAACTTATAAACCTTCAATAGGGCTGAAGCACATAACATAACAAAGTCCTTTGGCCCCAAAGTATCAAAACGTTTTTGCAATCTTCAAAGTTTTTGGAACTTTTGGAAATTTTTTAAGGAGGTTTTGAAATTTAAGAAACTTTCAATAGCACTCGAAACGATTTGAGTAAAAACCCATGGATATCCTCATCGGTCCTTTGTTTCCCTACAAGTTTGGATTCTAGGAATTTTAGGATTGGAAAAATTAAACAAAAACTTTAAACTTTTTAATTAGTTTTGGGTTTGAAACAAATCACTATGGTTTTTGGTACAATAGTCCTTTTGGGACCAAATTTTAAAGGGTTTATGAGGAATTTGGAGAACTTTCCAAGTTTGTTGAAACTTGTTGAAACTTTTTTGGGCATTACAAAAATTTCGAACATCAAAAGTCCCCTTGGCCTTTCCCAATCAAAATTTTGCATTTCCCTCAAGTAATTGGCCTTGGAATTTTTTAAGAGAATGGAAAAATAAATGAACTCCAAAGAACTGGGAAAGCGCTTGGAATCATTTTAGTTAATGAAACTGGAATCATCATCAAGGTCCTTTTTCCAAATGTCAAAATTTTTTGGAAGATGGAAAATTTTTACGGAATTTTGGGAATTTTTTAAAGTTGAAACTTGTGAAACTTTTTTGGACTCACAACTTTGGCTCACAAAGTCAATGGACCAGTGCAATCTAATGACTTTGATTTCTTAAAGTAATTGGACTTATGGAATTTTATGAATTGAAAGGAAAATGAAGAACTACACAATGCTGGTGGATCATTTTTGCTGTTCAAACAGGATTGACAAATTGGTGTTTGGTAAGAGAAAAAATTTTGAACCAGACTTAAAATTATTTTCCGGGGTTTAGAACTTTTCTTGGTTGAAACGTAAAACTTTCTTTGGGGCATCACAAAAAACTTTGGACAAAATTTTCTTTGGAAACTTTGGAAACTTTCTAATTTGGGGTTTCCTTTTGGCATAAAAAATTCTCAAAAATTTGGAAATTTTTTAAGAAGGTTTGAAATTTTAAAAATTTCAAAGGATTTGGAAAAATAAAACAAGAACTAAAAAAATCTTTTTTCGAATAGTTTCGGTTAATGAAAATGGAATCTAACTCCAAAACGGCCCGTTTTGGGTTTAAATTTAATTTCAAAATTTTGTAAACGATCTTTTTTTTTTTTTTTTTTTTTTTTTTTTTTTTTTTTTTTTTTTTTTTTTTTTTTTTTTTTTTTTTTTTTTTTTTTTTTTTTTTTTTTTTTTTTTTTTTTTTTTTTTTTTTTTTTTTTTTTTTTTTTTTTTTTTTTTTTTTTTTTTTTTTTTTTTTTTTTTTTTTTGAGCACTCGACAAACGCATTTGAGAACAACACAAAGTCCCACTATGGACCTAGTGCATCATCATAACTGAGGTCTCTTGCATTTCCCTACAAGTAATTGGATCTCATATGGAGATGTTTAGTGAAGTAGAATGGAAAAATGAATGCAACTACACAAGAACTAGTCATAGCATCGTTCGGAATTAGTTTTCTGTGATGTTAACTGAAACATGGATATCGACTCATAGAGTCCGTTTTGGCTTCCACAAGTAGTCACGTTTTGACGACCAGATGCTTCAAAGGATTCTTTACAGGAACTTTTGGAGAACTTTTCTTGGAGTTCGTTGAAACTTGATAGAAACTTTCTTAATGAGCACTCGACAAAGCGCATTTAGAACATACACAAAGTCACTATGGACCTAGTGCATCATCATAACTGAGGTCTCTTGCATTTCCCTCAAGTAATTGGATCTCATATGGAGATGTTTGTGAAGTAGAATGGAAAAATCAAATGCAACTACACAAGAACTATGCATAGCGTAGTTGGAATCAGTTTTCTGAGTGTTAAGCTGAAACATGGATATCGACTCATACGAGTCCGTTTGGCTCCACAAGTAGTCAAAACGTTTGTGACGACCAGATGCTTCAAAGGATTCTTTCACGGAACTTTGGAGAACTTTTCTTAAGGAGTTCGTTAAACTTGTATGAAACTTTCTTAATGAGCACTCGACAAAGCGCATTTGAGAACATACACAAAGTCACTATGGACCTAGTGCATCATCATAACTGAGGTCTCTTGCATTTCCTACAAGTAATTGGATCTCATATGGAGATGTTAGTGAAGTAGAATGGAAAAATCGAATGCAACTACACAAGAACTAGTGCATGGAAGGTTGGAATCAGTTTTTGCGGATGTTAGCAAACATGGATATCGACTCATCTGAGTCCGTTTTGGCTCCACAAGTAGTCAAAACGTTTGTGACCAGATGCTTCAAAGGATTCTTTCAGGAACTTTTGGAGAACTTTTCTTAAGGTTCGTTCGAAACTTGTATAGAAACTTTCTTAATGAGCACTCGACAAAGCGCATTTGAGAACATACACAAAGTCCGCTATGGACCTAGTGCATCATCATAACGAGGTCTCTTGCATTTCCCTACAAGTAATTGGATCTCATATGGAGATGTTTAGTGAATTAGAATAAAAATGAATGCAACTACACGAACTATCTCTTTGTTGGAATCAGTTTTTTGAGGTTAAAACATGGATATCGACTCATCGGTCCGTTTTGGCTCCACAAGTAGTCAAAACATTTGTGATGACCAGATGCTTCAAAGGTTTTTCGGGGAACTTGGAGAACTTTTCTTAAGGAGTTCGTTCGAAACTTGTATAGAAACTTTCTTAATGAGCACTGACAAGCTTTGAGAACATACACAAAGTCCCATATGGACCTAGTGCATCATCATGGTCTCTTGCATTTTCCCAAGTAATTGGATCTTATGGAGATGTTTAGTGAGTAGAATGGAAAAAATCGAATGCCTACACAAGAACTATATTTGTGTTCGAATCAGTTTTGCGGTGTTAAAGAAACATGGATATCGACTCATCGTCGTTTTGGCTCCACAAGTAGTCAAAACGTTTGTTGACGGATGCTTAAAGGTTCTTTCAAAAACTTTGGAGAACTTTTCTTAAAAGTTCTTGAAACTTTAGAAACTTTCTTAATGAGCACTCGACAAGCATTTTGAGAACATACACAAAGTCCCCTATGGACCTAGTGCATCATCAAACCAGGTCTCTTGCATTTCCTACAAGTAATTGGATCTCATATGGAGATGTTTAGTAAGTAGAATGGAAAAAATAATGCAACTAACAAGAACTGATGCACTTGGTTGAATCGTTTTGCGGTGTTAATGAAACATGGATATCGACTCATCAGTCCTTTTGGCTCCAAGTAGTCAAAACTTTGGGATGACAAGATCTTCAAATGATTCTTTC